>JAOBAT010044455.1:0-39478 GCA_026413305.1 Hydrozoanthus tunicans | reverse complement strand
CAACTCACGCATCCAAAGTAGACATCCTAAAAGAAGGTCTTGCCAGTTACCGAACCCTGTCTCCAAGGTAGACACCCTGAAAGAAGGTCTGGCCACTCATCGAACTCAAGCCTCCAAAGTAGACATGCTGAAAGAAGGTCTAGCAGCTAATTCAACTCACGCATCCAAAGTAGACATCCTAAAAGAAGGTCTTGCCAGTTATCGAACCCTGTCTCCAAGGTAGACACCCAGAAAGAAGGTCTGGCCACTCATCGAACTCAAGCCTCCAAAGTAGACATTCTGAAAGAAGATCTAGCAGCTAATTCAACTCACGCATCCAAAGTTGACATCCTAAAAGAAGGTCTTGCCAGTTACCGAACCCCTGTCTCCAAAGTAGACACCCTGAAAGAAGGTCTGGCAACTCATCGAACTCAAGCCTCCAAAGTAGACATGCTGAAAGAAGGTCTAGTAGCTAATTCAACTCACGTTTCCAAAGTAGACATCCTAAAAGAAGGTCTTGCCGCTCACCAACTTAAGCCTCCAAAGTTGACATCCTAAAAGAAAGATCTAGCCAGTAACCGAACTCATGCCTCCAAGATGGACATCCTGAAAGAAGGTCTAGCCACTCACCAACTTAAGCCTCTAAAGTTGACATCCTAAAAGAAGGTCAATCCAGTAACCGAACTCATGCCTCCAAGATGGACATCCTTAAAGAAGGTCTAGCCACTCACCAACTTAAGCCTCTAAAGAGACACCCTAAAGGAAGGTCAATCCAGTAACCGAACTCATGCCTCCAAGTTAGACATCCTGAAAGAAGGTCTAGCCACTCACCAACTTAAGCCTCTAAAGTGACATCCTAAAGGAAGGTCAATCAAGTAACCGAACTCATGCCTCCAAGATAGACATCCTGAAAGAAGGTCTAACCAGTAATCGAACTAATGCTTTCAAGAAGGGCACCGTAAACGAAGGTCCATCAAGTGACCGAACCTACGCATTCATAACAGACATCCTGAAAGAAACTGCCAAGTAACAAACCCCGTGTTACCTAGAAATACATCTTGAAAGAACACCAGGCCATTACTCCCCATTAGTCTAACCATTGCCTCCAACACAAACGTCCCGAAAGAAGGTCTGCTCTGTGCTCTCTGTCTAAGATGACTTCAAGTTGAAAACGTTTTTAACCTATCCCAAGATAACGACTACCCGAAACCCCTTTTGCCTGCAAAATCCGAAAGTAAAGGGGCCGTTACTTTCGGAACTCTATGGTAGCCTCATTTACCAGAGATTCTTCTCAAACGTTTGCGAAAACACTGACACTAACACTTGTGTGGCTTGATGGCGAAAATTTTGAATGAACATGTCATTAAGCAAAAGGTTTTCTTACTTTAACTCCCACTTAACTCCTCCCCCCTTTAACGTCCCCCTTAACTCCCCCCTTTTACATGCCCCATTACCTCCCCCTCTTAACTCTCCCCGATTTAAACCCCCCCTTAAGTCACCCCTTTTACAACCCCCTTTTAACTACTCCCCCTCTCCGCTCCCCATTTGTAAAACAATCAAATCAAAACCATCAAACCTGCGACTTATGGTACAGTGTGAGTATCAAGGCATAGGCACCAGAACGTTGAGCTGGTAGATATTCCCGTGTCTTCTTCTGTCGCTTTTGCTATGATATGGAAATAATTTAACTTCAGCCAAAATTAATGCAGACTAAATCAAATAAAAACTAATAGTGTAGTGACGCATAATGTATGCAACCTCTGGTTTATATTCATGAACAATTCTTAACCCAGCGTTCAAACTGATTACTTATAATTCATTACTTAAAGAAACTCTTACAACTACTTGTTACTAAATGTATTGCAGAAACACATAGACTCCTAGAGAGTTGGTTAAGAAACAGTTGACTGCTTTTTAGAGCCCAGGTTATAAATTACAATTTCAAAATACCGGCTAGGATCTTGCGTTAGTTTCTTTGTAATATTCTGTAAAACTGAAAAATATTAGAATCTCAAATAGAATTTTCTTAACCATTTCAACTCCATCCACTAAGTTACGTAACTGCTTTTTATATAACATGTACAAAATAAGTCAGTTTTTTATGAGAAAATAGGTAAACTACTGAAGTTCTCCCAAATGTCCGACTAGGAATAAAAACCAAGGCCTTCTGCACCAAAAATTGGTTGCCTAACCAACTGGACTAACCAGACGGACTATCTTGGGAGAGTTTATCTGCTACAAGTAAAATCAAGAATATCAAATGATTTACCAGACCTTTGCTTTACTTTCCATACTTTCTAGACATTCCTTTGAAATTGAATCGTTTCAATTAATAGTAAGTCCTTGTACAAACCCTGCTAAAAAAATAGTACAGTGGGGCACTTCTTGGCCTAAAAATTGTTCTTTCAAACATTTTTTGTAATGAAGCTGATTCTAAATAATCAAGATTGTATGAAAATCTCTTGCTGCTGAGCAGAAGGGGATCTGAGTACAAATAATTAGCTTCTAAATGTACCTTTCCTGATCGACTGCCAGCATCTTCGGCTATCTCTGGTAATGGAATGTGCAGAGCTTCATACTGTTCCTCCACTGCTTGCTCCACAGCTACAGTGCTTGTACGATAAAATGGCTGATCTTCTGCTGATGAACAATACATGAATGTGTCCATGGCCAAAGCAAAAATTTGGGTAGAAATGGAGTTTCTTTTAAGCCAAATTATTCTCCACATTTGTACAAAAGGTTCGTTGATTAGTTTCTAGGAAAACTTAAACCAGAGTGTCAACATGTCATCTAGAGGCATATTTTGCACTGGCCCTTTCAGCTACACACTTGTGGGTCGAGTTGTTTAAAAGACAATTAACCCTAATCCAGGGTTAGTTGCATGACAACCATTAAGCTTTGTTTAGAGTTAATCCAGGGTTAAAGTTAATCGGCTTTCAAACAATGGGCCCCCTGCCGCTAAACTTGATGGGAAAGGAAGAAGAAGTAAACTGAACACAAGTAATCCATATCTCCTACATCCATACACACCTACATCCATACACACCTACACACAAATCTACATACATACATCCCTACATCCATACCAACCTACATCAATACATACCTACATCAAACCATACCTAATCCATACTAACTTACTACATCCCTACATACCTACATCCATACAGACCTACATCCCTACAAGCCTACATCCCTACATCCATACGAGCCTACATCCATACATACCTACATCCATAAATTACCTAATCCATATTAAATACTCCAAATATATCTACATCCATACAGACCTACATCCCTACATGCCTACATCCATACATACCTACATCCATACAAACCTACATTCATACATACCTACATCCATATATACCTAGAACTATAAACCTACATTCATATATATCTACATCCCTTCATACCTACATCCATATTTACCTACATCCATATATACCTATACCCAAACATACCTACATCCATATATACCCACATCCATACATACCTACATCCATACTAACTACATCCATATTTACCTACATCCAGACATACCTACATCCATATATGTACCTACATCCATATACATACCTTCATCCAGTTAAAGCTAGATCCATACATACCTACATCCATACATACCTAAACCATACTAACTACATCCAAATACACCTTCATCCCTGCATACCTACATCATACATACCTACATCCACACTAACTACATCCATATTTACCTACATCCAGACATACTTACATCAAAATATTTACCTACGTCCATATATATGCCTACATCCATATAAAGCTACATCCATGCATACCTACATCCATACATACCTAATCCAAATACACCTTCATCCCTGCATACCTACATCCATACATACCTACATCCATATATACCTACATCCATACATACCTATATCCATACATACCTACATCCATACATACCTACATCCATATATACCTACATCCATACATACCTATATCCATATAAAGCTACATCCATACATACCTATATCCATACATACCTACATCCATATATACCTACATCCATACATACCTAATCTATACTAACTACCTCCAAATACACCTTCATCCTTACATACCTACATCCATACATACCTACATCAGTATATACTTAAATCCATACATACCTACATCTATACATACCTAATCCTTACTAACTACCTCCAAATACACCTACATCCCTACATCCCTACATACCTACATCCATACACACCTACATCAATATATACTTACATCCATACATACCTACATCCATACATACCTATGTTACTTATTAAAATACCTACCCCAAGTTAAATGTTATGTTGATTATTCCAAATATTATCCCTGGGGCTTATTTCCAGCTGGGGGCTTATAAATATGTGGAAGGAGGTTTCTTAAACTCCCCTGGCCTTAAACATTGTGGGCTTGTTATCAGAACTTTACATTACACACATACTTCACCAAATATAAACAAAAGGGAATGATTGTTTACTAAAAACTATTAGAGGTTGCAAAATGCCCGAGCTGTGTACTTGAAGGCCAGTAGCTGCTGTACCTCTAATTTTAAATACAGGCAATTAAAATGTAGTATAAGCAAATGCTCAAATACAAACCTTCGTATTCTTCAATGTACTTGCTGTATGCCTCATCCAGTTTCCTAGCAATGGTATTACCTTAACAATAAAACTTCATTAAAAATGTCTTTCCTTCCTTTTCAATTACACTATATAATTTTGGTGAACAAAGGTTGTATTTGATCTGACTTACTCATTTTCAGATGTAAGGAGTACAATATCTGCTATCTAGTTTGGCCTTAATGTCAACTAAGAATAGCAGCAAGTTACTCAAAGCATGTAACTATATGCAGTACTCGTGGATTTTTTTACAGCAACATCTCACAAGTGTTGTGCTTATACAAGTTATTGCTAAATGTCTTTAGAGTTAGACCTGTCAATGATGTCTATGGGCTAAGATTAATTTGGGAAAGTACTCACAATTTGAAGCTTTATAGAATGTATAAGATATATTGTGGACTCTGATTGGTTGAGAGGTATGTTTGCATGAGAATGGCAAACACAGATTTGATTTCACTACTAAAAGTCTTTAAATTATGCTTTCTTCTATAGCCAAGGGTTAAGGAAAATTCTTGAAAGTTAAACAAACCCTTAACTTTAACATTCTTCGGATTGCTCATTGCATAATATCAAACTCGAATTCTCCCTCCCCTCTGGCGGTTATATCATGCTGTACAATCATAGAAAATACTTTTAAAATAAAACTTTCAATGAAAGTGTATTTATTGGAATCATGGAACTTAGTTTGCTAGAATGGTTTTTGAAAAAGAAAAAGAGTACCATTTGTTTCATTGAAATAACCTTTTTGGTTGCTGAGATATATTAAGGTTTCAGGATCATTGATCTGGTGTTTCAAGAATGAGTTGTTGTTTTGTAATCTTTCTACTTGTGAGTCCCTCCTATAATTTCAAAACCCTCAGTATCTCAGCAATCAAAAGAACTATATTTCAATGAAATGAGCAACATATTTTTCAAAAAACTTTCTAAAAAAATAATTTTTATGATTAGTAGGTAGTAGCATGCACTTAAAGAAAACTACTAGGATAGGTGAAAAAAAGAATCATTTGCAACAACATGCACAAATAGCATGTGGTCAAATACATACTTATTGTAATATAGATGTAAATTATATGTACCTATTCCATCCAAGATTTTAGCTTCTTCTCCACAACTGAGAGGCAGCGGATATTTTTTTAGAGAAGCTATTGCCTGAGGAGTATCATTCAAGAATTAATTAGCAGTGCTCATTAATGTTGGCTGAAGCTTTTCCTTACAACTAAAAAAGATGGCAGCAGTACAACTGAACCACAATGCCTTACAAATCTAACAACATAAATCACAGTTTCTAATCTTGTCCTTGTAGTAGTAACATTGAGAATGCCAACCTTGAAGTTTTTAGATTCTTACTGAGCATTTCCATAAGAAACTTAAGATTCTTAATGTGCTAGGGATTATGGGCAAATGTCCTTTTCATTTGGTGAAATTCAATTGTTTCACTGCAGTATAAGAATAAGAACCACGAGTGTTACCCTTAATTAGTTATTTACAAAGGTAGTGTAAGTGACAACAGCATAGAACCTGTGTTGGCCATTTTCTTGCTTATGCTACTGATCTTCCATAGACTTTGAGACTCTTTTACAAGTCATTCAATGTGATAAGAACAACCTCAATAGTGGTCAGAAATAAACAGAAGAAATAGTGCAGTAATTAAAATAGAAAAATAAACTCGAATTCTTCAAACTCAACTTAATAAAATAAGGGTAATAAAACTAAAAGCACCCAAAGTCACGATTTATACATACATGTATACACGGACTAAAACATTTTATACACAGACACCATACATTAAAAAGATCCCCAAGACAGATTTTCACCTTTGAATCAGTCGCAACTAACTTAAATTACTAGACTTGACTTTTTTAACCATAGAATATAGTTAAAAGTCTAGAATCTAGTACCTTGGAATAAGTGTGTTGCATCTTTGATTCTTTATCCCGAGCTTCAGCGTGCCATTCCTCTAACCACTTTAAATACAGCGGGTTCGGGCATTCTCTTTTTTTCTTTGTTCTTGGTCTTTTGCTCATCGCGAACTCTGAGCAAGATCCTTAAGGCTTATCTGATTATTTTCCGTTGTTTACCAAAACTTTTTGAAAAATGTCGATTCCCGCCAGGCGACTTGGCCCAGTCCTCCCCCGGCCTTCCTCCTTCATAACAACCGCTGACTGACTTAAGATAGCTAAACAATAATTCTTTTGTGTATGAATTTTGTGCGTGTGTTTTTTCAAAGAATTACTTCGCAACAAAACACTACTTTCATTCATTCTTAAATAAAAGCATGGCAGTTCTTGTGGGTGGTCTTTTAGAAACGTGTATGAAAAAATACGTTGGTTCGTTTGCCCGTGTCAAATTGAATGGACTCATGTGAATGGGTTGACGTAACGAAACATCTGCTGTCGTCAACGGCCCTCTGCCACGGCGCGAAAACTAACAACCATTATAACCGTAACCACAATTTACAACCCCTGTTTATTCAAGAAATCCAAACCCTAGGCCTACCCAATGCCAGTGCTTTCGTTTTCCTCAAAGCAACCTGCTTTTCGAAAACTGTCTTTCAAAATTCAACTCGTCGAGTGGGATGTGTCACTGCCATCTTAGATTTGATTGGTTCAAACCAGGATTATTTATTCCAAAATTAAATGTATTCCGGAACTGGCAGCGGATGCCTGTGTTTGGTTTGAATAATGAGTTGGGGTCGAATCATTTCAAAGCTTTTCCTTCTTTATTAACAAAAACTCAACGGACTGAACATTTCCCATGAACAGAAAAGACGCAGGTGTCCTTCAGTTGGTACCGAAAACCTCATTCATTTATGAGAAGTTGACAACACTCGCTTGCACCAGTCGTTGCTAGACGAACATGTGCAGATTGCAGATGAATTTTGTATGTTTTGATAGTGTGACTCGCTTATAATAATGAATTATAACCTAGTTGAGAGGCGCGATATCATCGACACGAAGAGAAGCAACTTGCGCTCCGTAAATTCTGTTCTCAACAAACCTAGAAATTCATCGCCATGGGAGGTAAGACTATACTCGCTTCAAAGTTCATATAAAAAATCGGGCATCCCGATAAAGATATACATCACTTTTGCCTGTTTGTACAATCAAAAAACGAGAAAGGACGAATATTTAAAAAAAGACAAATCATTTAATATACTGACAACCGATTTCATACAATTTACAAAACCCCTTTCTTTCATGTTTTAATTTTTTTGATTTGGAGATACATATTTTTTTTACCATTTGAGAACGGCTGTATAAATGAAGTATAGAGAGGGCACACACGCGAATCCTTAAATTTACAACACCAGTCAGCATGTCAAAAACTTTCGGGAATTGAATTATACATCTGACATGATTCCGGCCCACACATTCGGCTGAGCCGTGACAGTACAGTACGAGAAAAGAAGCTTTATACTTTCAACTTCTCGCTACTAAAGTGTTTCGTACCAAAAGGTAAAATTTCAAATAACAAAAGAACTGCCAATTCGAGCCTTCCTGACACGATTAGTTTTACTGAAAACTCGATTCAAAAAGAAGGATTAGATTTATCGATTATTCTGTCTCGTCTTGAAAAGAAAAGTTTTCTTTTTGCTAAAAAAAATATAAACAAAAATCTCGGTCACTTACGAAACTGTGTTTACCACAAGCGAAAAAAAAATCAATTCTAATAGCGCCAGGCGAAGAGTTTGTTTTAGAACACGATACGACTTAAATATTCGGATAAATGTTTTGAGGCAAAGAGTTGCGGGAGACGAAGATTTGAATGAAATGTAGAGCGGCCTGAAAGACTTCCCAATGTCAATAATGAATAATTAATGTTTGTACCGTATTAGCTGGACACTTGAAACTTTGAACGAAACCCGCTTTTAAAACTTTTCCAAGCTTATAGCTTCAAAGTTCTCGGGCTTAAAGTCGCTTGTACAGACACTCCGCGAGAAATTGGTAGTTTTATGAAGATCATAGTCTCGGGGAAACCTTCGTATGGAAGAAGAGTAGAACGCTTTTAAGACATGAGAACCGACGACAATAGATCAGTGTACCTGAGTTTATCATGTATCTTTCGCCTCAGTTTTGTTTTTACTCAAAAATCCACCAAGTGCCAATACAATCAAAATAACATCGCGCATTGGAAATGCTTTAACATTTTGATATATAAAAAAGAAGCCACTCTCGTAAGATTTGCTGTTGGCAAAAGTTTCCAAAACCACGATAAGTATTATACTGATTGTCGCTCAAAAAGACAGGTGCGAGTATAAAGATCCGAGCAGAAGTCCGAAGTGCGTTGCTTTTCAGTTTTCGTCTTTCCACTGTTTAAAGATCATGTTTGGAACACAGAAAATACTAGTTTTGATTTTCTTGATTTTGATAATCGGCAAAACTGACTGATAAAGATAGCACATCAAACTTGCTATGGCTGTTTTTGTTGGGTAAAGATTCGTTTTGAAAAGAGCAGGCCGGAGAGTTCTAGGCGATTTTTTCAATGCTCACTATAACTAAACTTGAAGAGTTTTTATTTCAGGGCTAGAAATCAAGTCAGGAGTTAAGACGGGGCAGGTCAAATCTGCGGAAAACTCGACTAATATATATATTAGGTTCAGCTGTTTCCAAGAGACCAATTCCTTTTTCATTGGCATAGGAACATTAACTTTGGTGATTGCATTTAGATGATTCATGACCTAAATCAAACAAACTTTGGAAACACGATGTAAGATATCGGACATGTGGCGGTGCTGCTAAAGTGAGCTTTGAATGACTACTGTTGATACTGCTGAATGGACTGAACTTCGTCTAAGGCGCTTGTAAGCTGACTCCCATACAGTTAAACGTCTTCTTTCTTAGCTGTTGATCTTATGAGTTCGCCTGTTTGTTATGTGTTTCTGTTTATAAAAGAATCATTTTTGAAAGAACGTTTGTGCCAGAGCTGTTAGCATGTCAAAAGAAGACGGCTTAGTTTAAAGAAAAGTACGTCATTTTGAGGGCCAAGATTAATACAACGACCAAATGAGTTCATATATATAGGTCTTGTTCGCTGGGAATTAGCGCTTCGTTTTTGTTATAAAGTAGCTTTAACGAAATTTTGTTATTTGAGGATTGAAATAATATTAAAGCATGAAATCAGTTCTTTCAGGCGTGTGTTTAAATTTTTGATTGTCAGCGAATTAAACATTGACACGAAACAACCCTTAAGTTGAAGACTTGCTTTGACAAACATTAAACAAACTGAAACGTAGTATCTTTGATTTCATTGAAACTTTTAAATCAACTTTTGTTTTGGCTTCTACTGAGGACGCAAAATCGGAGTGAACGAAAACGAAATATCGAAATCTACTGTCACCTTTCTAACAGCAAACAGTTTCTTTATCTTTAAGAAACTATTACATGTTCAGTAACCACAACTCTTAACGTCAAGAAGATACAGAAGAGTATTACTCGTTTGATTTTTTTTCAAAATTGTGACAATATCATACCTTAAAGTAAATATTGTATATGAGTTACTTAATTAAATCTTGAGTTGTCTCACTTGCCACGTGCTCAGCTCGGGCCGGTGGGTAATATAAACGAGATGAACTTATTCGAACTTCAAAGGGGGCGGTACTCTACAAAAACTTCGTTGCTATCAACGTAATTAGATGCCAAGTTTAGAATTCATTTTTAGTTTTATTCTTCGTTTGAAAATTTTTTTGAGTCTAGTAATTATGTACCATTGAAAACACATACAAGATTATTTAGGAGGGTTGGAAGGTCACATTTGGAAACAGGAGCACACTAGTTTAATAAATGTAGCAACTTGCTTGTTTTGAGTCAACAAAAGAAAACGCTTCACAGCTTTGCCTAATTCACGTAAATCCGAACATCCTCGGCGGCGCAGCGACTCAATAATAATCACGTGTGATTCATAACCAACGAAAAACATACCGCAGTGTTATGTTCTTGAACAAGACACTTTATTTGGCTCAGTTGTATAAATGAGGACCAGGTTCTGTTGGGGGCTAACCTGCGATGGACTGGTGTCCTGTCCAGGGCGAGGAGAGTCAAAGTTTGAAGATAGGCAACTTGTTTTTACCTCAGTTTTACATCGTGGCAAACAATTGTTATATTTTTTTCGAAATTGTGAATCAAATGAACCATGGATCATTTACTCACAACCGGCTTGTTAGAAACCTCAACATGCAAAAACAAATATGATGAGCTATGTAAGGGGAACAAATTTAAGCAAGCTTTAGTTCCTGACAACGGAGTTGGGCAAAATCTCAACGAACTTTCGAAAAAAAGCAATCTGTTTCTCTTAAAAAATAAAAAAATAATTATTGTTCGAAAAAGAAGTTCGAAAAGGTTCTTAAACAAAAGATACACAGAGTATTCGATTAAGGACCGTTTTATCACTAGTGCTCACTATTTTTTTTCCAATTTTAGGAAACAAAAGGCAGATATGGAGCGAATATTTACAAAAAGATTGTTAAAATTCTTGTCTTAGATTGCAAAGAATTCAGAACTACAACAAGCAACAACCAACAAGGCAAATTATGCAAAATAAACCAAACGTACCGTATTAAGGGGGCGTTTATTTAAGAAGTTTGGGGGCGTTTATTTGAGAGTTTTTTTTTCGAGGGGGACGTTCGTTTGAGATAGCACGGCAAGTGACTTTTTTGTTCATATAGAATTTAAAAACTGTTACTTTTTGGTAGCGTTCAGTGTTTTGTTTCTTTCATGTTTTTGTCATGCTTTTCTTTTTTTCACTCCATAGTTCTCCAAAATGCTTTCAAAATCGATAAAAGACCTCTCTTCCGACCTGATTTTTTCTCATTTTTCCATTTTTGTTCTTCGTGATTAAATGTCAATTTAGGTACAGATGTAGATTTACTTGCCCCTAATTAATTTAGAATACGGGCACTGAAAATGTATGTTTCAAACTAAATATAATTTAAATACCATTTTGAAATGTTCATAATTGTTCTCAGTTTGTATTCATTTTCTCTAAATGAAAAATCGTTTACAATACAGATATTGCATTACCCTGGAAACCAGTTTTTAACATTTAAAACTTTGCTAGTATTGATATTTATAGCGATCAGCTTTAGAGTGTGTTTTAGGAGGACGGATAATATTGATCGCATTCTGTTTTTGCATCTTAACTTAGCCTTGTGATCGAAGATGACTTGTTGATTTCAAACTAATGAACAGAACCTGACCCGAATTTTTGCTACCAAGAATCCATTTGGGACTTAAAGAATTTTGAAAAAACTGTCATCCGGTTATCTACATTCCAGCATCTCTCAAAAGTTTTACGGATTTCGAGCATTTTGTTTAGCTTTCATATTTAATACTTCTAGTTCTTCACTTACCCGTACTGTGTGCGTCCCTGTCTGTTTATTTCTGTTTAGTTTTCAAGAGACGGTCGTGGCAGGATACTCAAACTTTTTTCCTTTTGTTAATTGCAAGCTAATTCAAGTACTTCATAAGTTAAACTGACTGATAATTTGCCAAAGAATTTAAATTCCACTACTGTAACAATTCTGATATCAATAAGAAAATAGCTCACTCCGACGTTATCACGTGTCACTTACGTAAAAGACCAACAGTTTATCACTCACTACAAGCGATGAATAAAATTTCGTGTTATCAGTCCATCAGTCCTTTCGCGTTGGCAAGATATTTGCTGATTGGCTGAAAAATTATGGGTTTACCCTTGCTTTGTCACTTCAGAACCCTTAAAGTTATGAATATTTCATTGATCAGAATGAAGACTCGGTACTTTGCTTTGAATTGCTCTTTGATCAACTTTGGCCGTTGTAAAACTATTTCATCACTTGAGTGAATGAACCGCCATCTTAGTCCCGATTAACTTAGGGAAAAAGCCGAAGCGTCTGGCAACAAACAAGGTAACTGGCAAGAAATAGACTATGAACAACCAATCACTTGCCACTTTATATCAAATTTTTAAATTGAGAGAGGATTAATCGATTTCGAAAATTAGACAACCATCTGGCACAAGTGAATGACAAAAGAAGTAAAGGATCATCGACATCTCAAACGTATTCTCCTGGACGCCCGAATCAAAAATCTGGTTTGGTACTCGATGTACTAGTGAGTATGTTGCACCTGATCAGAAATTAGTTACTATTTGTTTACTGTAATGCAAGAGCGAGCGCTTTCTGTGAAGCAAGATCGGTTCCTTTCGCATACGATGTGATGTATTCGGTTTTCTTTAACAAGTTATAATTTCTGTTAATTTTTAAAAATTTCTATTAAAACAGCTTTATTTCATTTGTTTTTATGTTTTCCAAAAATTAAAAAAAAAATGTTGAAGACCTGGGGTTTTAAATTTTGAATTGAGAAATCTTTAAAACGATTGACTAGAACGACGCGGTTATAATCAGAAAAATTACCATACAATGCGGCATGCTATAGTCGCAAATGGCACTTTTCTAAATAAGTATTGTTAGGTTTCAAGTATTTGCTGTTCCCTTTTTGAAATTTTAAGTATTAGCGCATTGTTTACTTCTTTCGCTTTACTGTCGCGTGTTTCAAAATAATTTGTTGATGCTATAAACGCACAAAAGTAAAAGTCGGAAAAAATGTTTCCTTACGAATTTTTACAAACGCTTTCCTCTGTTTTAAACTGGCAATTTAGCTGTTTTAGTACTTGTTTGTTAATATTAGGCCTGAGAGATCTGAATTTTTAATGTATTTTCATTAAAAAAGACTTAAAAGGGGGAGTTACTTTTCTTTCTACATATGTGATAAAATACGTACATTTTTTTACGATTTTTTTACCACGTGCTGCTGTAGATTTTTATTGCTTGAAAGAAGAAGCTAGACTGTGGTTCATGGCAGACAAAAAAGTAATGTTGGTTTCGGTTTGTGCTTTCAATCCATCAGTAAAACAAACCTTTGTATTTGCAGTGACAGCTGGTGACAGGCATTGATGAAAAATTCTAATTTTGATAACACTTGTCGTAGACTGTTTCCTGGTTCAAAGGAGTCGAGTAAAGAGCGACTTCTCATCAACTCGCACACAAAATGAGCTACGAGAAACAATCAAAACATATTTGTTTTTTTTCTCTGCATTTTGTTACAAACTTCTGGGAATAGAGTACAAACTCGAGTACGAAGAGAATTAGTTTAAAATCTTGAAGGGGGAGGTGTGGGTAGATATTCACCACAATGTCATTCCCTACGTTACAACGCACCTTTGGGTTGCGGCCGGGGCGTTTGTTCTACGTATGGAGTGATCTGCTCTGCAAGTTGCCAGTGCCGATGTTACGCAATGGGAAAACGTAACGAGGAGGAACAATCCGTTGGCACCATGGCATTTATTTGCGCGTTCCCCTTAATCTGCAATTCCGGTTTAAATCTTCGGATCGTACGTGAGTTTGAAGTTAAGTTTGGCAGTTTCGCATAATTCGGGAAAAGTTTCCAGTTTCAAAAAATCTATACTGAATAAAATACCAGTAAGCGTTTAAATGCTTTGCTTCTATACTTTGCAACGTTCAAACATTCTAGACTTTTTTATATTGAATGTTTTCATTCCTGACCTAACCAGTTGTAAAAAGAAAATTGGTCAAACAAAGCAAACTTGGACTGAAAGTTAAGAGTATGTAGTTGTCTCAAATTTGTTCAATGAAAAATACTTTTTTATTTTTTGGTGTGTTCACGATTGTCGTCATTCTGTAACAAGTTTCGAAAGCGTGCGTCAAAGTGTGGGCTTGTATGACGTATGACAGATTTACTCGATACGGCTGTTTTGTGAAGTTCATTTGCATTTGTTCAGGAGTATCATTGACGTAGTCTAAGGATATCTTAAATCACATCTGGAGCATACAAGTTAAATAGGTCTCAGGATTTCCCGGTGCTTAGCCTAAAATCGACAAGCAAAAACAAATTTCCGCAAGCAAAAATCTCTCATAACAAAAACAAAACTTTTTTACAGCAGAAGTTTTGTAGTATTTTTGTCTCTTCTCAGTACTGAAAACAATAACTCTATTTCAAACGAGCAGTGTTCTTAAGCAGTATTTTCTCGTATCACATAATTAGGTTTCTCCGGCAAAATTATCGCTACAATTGTAAAACAGAAAAGTAACATTTGCTTGTATAATGTTCCGACCTACAGGTTTATCTTGCAAGCGTGGAAATTTGTAACCTGTTGTAATGTTGGTTGGAATGAGTAACACCTCAGGTACGTTAAAACCCCATTCCAAAACTATCCTTTTTTATTATATAAATATGAGCCTTTACTGTAAAGAAACGCCTTTCGTAGATTTTATTCGAAACTACGTCCGGGAACGAGTGACACATTTTTCCATATCCTCACTAATGAAGATATTGCTGACGTCATTCCTTTGCTTTTTCCCGCTTATTTCCGCGCAAAAAAAACTCATATCTATAAAATAAAAAAAGAATTACACGTTGCCACCAGCATGTGAAGTTTATCTCATGGAAAAAACAAGATTTCACTTGTTTGCTACGTTCACCCGTGAAATCTATTTTTTCACTCGAAGATAAACTTCACGTGTTCTCGCCACCGAGTCATTCTCTTTACCTGTTTGAGAACTTTCGGATTTCGAAGAAAGTGATTTTGAGGGCATTATCTCAAGCTGCGTCCCTGAAAATAATTCACAAAACGTGCAAGATTAACGCTAAGGGTGCCACCATCTTTGCGCTTGTGATCTACACGCAAAGATGGTGGTAAATTTTTCCGAGGCTCATTGTTCTCAAATTTACCGTGGATTCGCCGACATTTTCCCCGAGACGGTTTCCAGTGATTATAAAACAGCGAAGTTTATTCTTTAATGTTCAGTTAAAGAACGAGTTCTGTAAAGTTTCCAAAAAAATTAGCTGTCAAGCCCGAGCCTCAGCTGGTTCTTAAATTGTTCTCAAATTTTGGCCAAATTGAGCCTTATAAAGTTGTTCTTATAAAAAACGTCAAGGTCAACGTCAAATTGCAATTTGTTGTTGCAGAAATGCAACTTTTTATAACACTTGATGATTCTACGAAAAATACAATTATTAAAACGGTATAAACAAGACAACAAAGCTGATTGTTTTGACAAATTAGTTGACACTGTGACGTCAGCTGTCAGTGCAATTTGGCAGCCTCCGAGGGGGTTTGACTAACTAATTACTGTGTACGAGGTATTAAAACAATCTTTTTTTCAGTAAGTCTGGTGGCTGGGCTGGCCACAGGCATCCCAGTGATTGTTCTTGCTTTTTTGTACGTAGCACTAAAATAACTCTTTACTTATTTCAGTAGCTCTGGTGGCTGTGCTGGCCACAGGCATCCCAGTGATAGTTCTTGCTTTTTTGTACAAAGCACTAAAATTACTCTTTACTTATTTCAGTAGCTCTGGTGGCTGGGCTGGCCACAGGCATCCCAGTGGTAGTTCTCATTTCTGTGTACGTGGCTTACTATTGCTGTAAGCGTAAAAAGCACCACCGACCTGATGAGCTGCTGCAAGCCGAGCCTCGACTGTGGCGGAGAGACGTTAGGTCCCGCTCCTCTCAAGACTTGTTTATACCTCCTTTTATGCCAGGGATCGTTCAACGGTTTGTTCAACATTCTTCTAGAACAAGTAGTGGTACAACTTCAACACAAAATTCACCGGTAGAAGACAAACAGTTTTTCAGTGAGGGTGACTCGGGTTCCTATAGAACTGCCAACGATGACGTCACTAGTCAGCCCGAGAAGGGGAGCGGCGGGGAGAATCTCAGTGTTCCCCGTCCACGACGATCCTCCTTGCTTCAGTTAAGTACGTCAAGCGGAGATAGTTCTGAGAGTATATACGAGCAACGGACGGGCCCTCAACTGAAGTCGCCCAGATCAATACCTAAGGATAGTAAATCTTTTGAATTTGTGAGGCCAATTCCTATAAAACCCACCATCACGATAACTAGAATAGACACCTTAACAAAGGACGACATGAGCTACAGAATAGAAACAACTAAACCGCTCGTAGAAATTGAACAAACGATGCAAAGTCATTCAGACTCACAGATACATTCTGGAAGAAATCGAGGTCGAGTCACCAAAGATACTGACCCATCTGCGCTGAAGACTCCGCCCTCCGGCCGTAGGGGGAGCAGCGACCGGGGGCTATCAGGGAGAAAAGGAAGCACTGACCGAAGCAGTGCTGGTGGAGGAAGAGAAAGTGCGGATAAAACATTGTCTCTTCGCCGTGAAGGCTCCCCCAGGAGGGGAAGTCTAGATCAAGCTGGTGCCTCAGGAAGGCGGAGTAGTAAAATGGCCGGCTCCCCGCCGAAGATCCCAGTCAATATTCCAGCGCAGGTGATACACAGCGGGAGGGAGTCCAGAGGGAAAGCAGGACCCCCTGTTTCACCTGGGGCGGGTTTGGGGCGACTTAACGTGTCCCTTCAGTACAAAAGAACCACCTGTGACCTTTTTGTTAAGGTAAGAGGAATAACTATTTATTTTCCAAGAAGTTATTGTCCGGTAACTTTTTGCGTTTACATTGATAATCTTGTCGTCAAGATGAAGGAAGAATCTTTTTCTCTGTAAAGTGGAGAGAAATGGAAAAGTACATGGAAGCAAGGACATTCGATTTTTATCTTTAAAGGGTAAATCATGATCATTTCACAAGTGAGCTCTGTGAACGAGAAAAAAATGTATTTTTTTCACCTCCGAATTAGAGCAACCTACCTCAAAAGAAAAAGCGACACTGGTTTAGCCCTTAATAAAATAGTGGTTCGTTTCTGGCTGTGTTATTTGACAATTTTCCATTATTTTCACGAGCGGCATTTTGTGTAAGAATGTCAGCCGACCTCGCTCTTGATTTGCTAGTTGCTAGGGAACGAGCGAGTGCCAGCGAATCTCCTTCGCTTATAAAAGAGGTTACCACTACATATTTTTGGGGGTTTCGTCTTTCGTCCTCATCTTGCCCACTGGGCTATATAGCCTTTTTTGAACTTTTAGATTTTTCCAACTATAATAGAAACTATGCTAGAAATTTGTTGTTTAGATTTTTATTTGAAAACTTGAACGAAGAAAATCCAAACCAGGGTGTATTGCTCCACATCATAGGTTATTTTGCTTTTTTAAGTTTTCGATGAACGGGCTGCTCGTTTAGATTATCAATCTATTTTTACTTGTTACTAAGAAAAATCTCGAAAAAAGTATCGTTGTTAGTTTCCTGCTCAATGAATGAAAGACATCGTACAACAAGAATACACATTCTTGAAAATGTGTAAAAATGCTGAAAGCTGATTGGGACAAAACTAGTATGTATCAACATATGTGTTTTAATGATCTCCACACACTGGTCGTTTCAAATTAGCTAGATTTTTGTTGATATTCTGAATTATCAAACTCCTTGTTTTTGTTGTCGTTTGTCTTGATCGCTCGATCCCAAGAAAAAAATAATGAGAATTTGTAAATATTTCCCCATAGCAATACTTGAAAACACAAATGATTTGGGTTTTTTTTATCTTGCTATTGGAAATTTATGCTTAAAGCTTCTCCTTACTTAACACATGAAAGGTACGTCATTTGGTACTCAGAAAATGAAAGTCGATCAATTATCGAATTTAACTAGCTACGTATATACGATGAGCAATAGTCATTAAACATTAACACCCTAGGAATTCACAAGATTTTAAGAAAGTAACTAAACCTAAATTGTTTTAAACGGATACCTACTGAAGTTATTTACCAGAAAAGATAAGTCAATTCAATGAACTCACAAAAATTTCACTTTTGAAACAGATTGTCCAAGCACGTGACCTCCCAACGAGGGATCTAAGACGAAACACTACGTCATCGTACGTGCGAGTGTACGCGTTACCAACGCGACGTCACAACCATCGAACGAACGTTATCGAAAGGAGCTTAAACCCAACCTTTAATGAGCTTTTCATTATCAGTGGCCTGACGTTGATGGAAGTACAGCAACTCATGATTCAGTTCCTCGTGATTCACAACGAGGCAGTGTCGCGCAATGTTGTCATAGGAGAGGTCATGTTGGCTGCCTTAGGACAATTTGATCTTACAGGAGATGAAGTTGTAATATGGAAGGACATTAAGCCGTACCAGTTCCAAAACGTAAGACAAGATGTCTGTTTTAAACTCAAGTCAACAACAAAGATGAGATATAGTTGATGATATAATGATATCATGTATAATTAAATAAGGTTAATTCAAAATAAGCTTGTAGTTTCTTGGTAACTCCTGCATTACTTATTTCTATGTCAACACTTTATACCTGTTGTTACATGTACTCGATCTTTAGTAGAAGGACACGCATTGGAGTTGAATATGAAAACTGTCGGTTGCCAAATTAGTCAATTAAAAGAACGAATTTATTTCTTTACTGAAGGTTCTTGGAGAGCTTCACATATCAATCTGTCACCAACCAATGTCCAATCGACTTTCCGTCACAGTTCTGCAGGCTCGGAACCTACCAAAGATTAGCCATCTCAATATTGGCGGTGAGTAAGGCTCTGAATATGCACCCCTCATACTCACCACTAATCGCTTGTTCAACTTCCTATTTAGTAAACAATCGATCCACCCACGAATCCATCCATCCATCCATCCGTCCACCCACACATCCATCCATCCATCCATCCATGCATACATCCATCCACCCATCCATCCATCAATCTATCCACCCATCCATCCATCCATCCATCCATCCATCCATCCATCCATCCATCCATCCATCCATCCATGCGTACATCCATCCATCCACCCATCCATCCATCTATCCACCCATCCATCGATCCATCCATCCATCCATCTACCCATCCATTTAGCCATATATCCATCCATCCATCCATCAACTCATCCGCCCTACCATCCATAAACTCATCCATCCATCCACTGATCTATCCATCAACCCATTTATCCATGCGTCGCTCGATTCTCGGGCAGGCGTAATCAGGATGCCACCTAAGCATATGCAAATAAGATGGTAACACCTTCGTGCCTCCTCGGAGAAGAAAATAAAACGAAAGCTAGGTCCACTGGAACCTGAACAATTAAATTTTAAAATAGGTAAGGTGTTCTCTCACTACCTCATGGAGTTGAAAGTAAATAACCTCGTCCCAGGAACCCTCCCTCAGCGTCTGGTTTTAAAGGAGAGGTCTGGGAACCGAGGTTGGGCGGTAAAAAATAAGTTTCCATTTAAGCAAGTAGTCTTATCGAAAGCTGTTTACAAAAAAATGCTCAGCTTAGATAAATACTGGAGAATAATTGTTCTTGTTGTCATAAGCTTCTCCATTCAGAAGGAAAAACTATCGAGACCTTTACAGGAATCGAACCCAAGACCCTCTGATTACTGTTCTACCCACTGGGCTACATGGGGAACAGGTCACTTAACTTGGATCTGTAGATGGAACACGGGGTATCTGTCCTGCTAATTGCTAAACTCAATATATCCATACGGTGAATTAATAGATGATGCAAACGTTTACCGGCTTGGATAGTGGTTAGCAGGACATAAACCCCGTGTTCCATCTAATGGTCCAAATTAAGTGAGTATGAGTTCCTGTAGTTCAGGGGGTAAAGCGTCTGACTGATAGTCAGAGGGTCATTGGTTCGATTCCCATTAGGGACTCAGAAGAACAATTCTTCCACGGCTTTCAAAAGCCTATATTGCAGATAGAGTATCAAGCAGATCAGATTGCTATTGAAAAGTTATGCGACAAAATTCAGTAAAACAAAAGCTGTTTTGTTCCAGATCCTTATATAAAAGTGGAATTGTTCTCCTCGCACACGCGGCTAGCAAAAAAGAAAACACGCGTTAAAAAGAAAACTGTGAATCCAAAGTTTGCTCAGACATTCTCGTTTGACCTCCATGGCGATAACGTGTTAGACACAATGACACTCGTGTTTACAGTTATGGTACAAGACTCCAGCGGATGTCACGAGCGGGTCGGACAGGTCGTGTTAAGCGCTTCGTCAGACGGTTCTGAGTTCGATAACTGGAGTCAAGTAATTGCCAACCCTCATTGTCCAATCGAGATGTGGCATATGATTCATGAATAACAACATGGCAGACAAAGTACGTAGTACGGTATTTGAGCAAGTATCTCCCGTCTCAGTTGACCAGAGCTAATTTCGCTACTGTCGCTGACTTTAGTGATTTCATATTCATTTTCTGTAGGGCTAGACTACCCACACTGCGCCTAAAAGTCGAGTTTGTTAACTCAATTACTGAAGAGCATCCAATGAACATGTTTAACTCTTTGAGTCCCGGGCTCTTTATCAATATCTAATTTCTTCTTACAAAACTCATGCAAAATAAGACATTTGGTATAAGAAAATGGAAACAAATCTACCGAATATAAAAAGCTAAGTTATCCTAAACCGATAGTGTGAACAGTATGGTACGTACACCGACGCTCTATTTTCATCAGCGGCGCCTTTAACGCGAAAAGGTCAAGGAAGAAGTGACAGGTGGGAATGTTTTCCAATATTGAGTAACGGAATTAGTTTTAACGGTACCAACTATACCAGAGGGGAACTTGCTTTTGTACATGTTTTTATCACAACACTTAGAGCTGATTCATCCGTTTGAACTTTCTGCAGGAAGTTTGTAGAATGAACAAATATTGGCAATTGAAATCTTTACCTACCTCGTTTCCAGGGTCTGGAAAAGAGGTAGAATCTTTGCCTAAATGCATACGTACAAGCATTCCTGAAAACCTCATCCGACAACAATTCTAAAACCTAATGTTGTAGTTAATTATACATAGTTAGTATATCTAGTCACCGATGTATTTTGTTTTTATAATACTTGTCCCTATGAAGTTTTTAAAACTTTGTCTAAGCAAGGCCTCTATAGAATGGTTTGAAGTCCTTGTGGTCAGCGGCAGTTGTCGAACACAAAACAGGCAAAACACAAACACTTGCCTTTGGAAAAAAGAAAGAGAAGAACAAAAACGCAGTTTTGCGAGTTAAGTGGGAACATATTAAGAAAGTTAAACAAACTATTAAAAGTATTTTGATAAAATTTTTGGCTGAAACTAAGAACGAGAACGTCCCAGTGGTTTGAGTCTTGTTTCTGTAGGGTTGGTTTTCTCCATTACTTTAGTTTAAAAAAGGATCCGAGTTAATCTGTTTCGGTTACTCGCTAGCGGTTAGCGACTGTAACTCATAATCCTAGGGGGATGTAAGCCTTACCACCTGTGTCCTTAAACAAGATACTTTTCCCGTCTTTTGTCTGGGAGAATATTTTGCCCGAGGTCTTTCATTGTACAGACCTAGCGAGGTGGTGTTTTTACAAAGACGAAAGGCAAAATTTTCTCTCGGATATTCCGAGCAAATTGACGTTTCAGTTAAAATTCTTATCAAATGGCTCATTTTTAATCATTTTTCCGAAGAAAATCATTTATTTCATATAAAGATATCTGCGACAATTTCATCAATGAGCTTTTTCAATTGTTTTAAATTGATTGGTCTAGACAAAGCAGTCAAACAGGTTTTACAATAATGTTTGCGCATGACTGCAGTTTCCCGCCTTTTGTGGCACTGTTTTGCTGAAAATCTTCAGGCACTGCTTTGTTTTTATGCATGGCAATTAATTTCAATAGGTATCCGCACAAAACATTTCAGGTTCAGCTGTTTTCTTAAAATCTTCCGATCCATACTTGTAAGATAGTAAAACCATTATCAGACATTGTTTTGACTTTCAAATTCCCTAACTCTTAAAATTCTCTGTACGGTAAGTTACTGACCCGACTTTCAGCCAATGAGAATGAAAGAAAAATTGTTATTGACCAAAAATTAAAGTTGCCATTTAATAAAAACAGTACCAAATCACTGATGGAAAAGTGTCCTGTTCTTAGGAGACCGCAGAAATCACAAGCTCAATGGGACGCAAGGCTCAGCCGAAAACATAAGCTTCTCTGTTATCCCTCCATTAATTAGTTACCAAATTAGAAGCGTTAGACATGATCATGAACTTCTTTTGGTCTTTAAAAATCTGAAAAAACGTAGCCTTGTAGAAGGGATGAACAGTTAGGAAAAAGAATATTTTGATGTGAGTAGAGCGACCAAAAATTTATGCAAGAGAGTTAAAAAGTTGTTTATTTTTGTTTATAAAGTTTCATATATTTTTAAAAAGTACTATATTTTAGTTTGTGGATAGTACTCAAAGTTCAACATAGATTATTGGTAAGAAGTATTGTAAAGTATTACTTGGATATTATGAGATTATACAAAAGTCTCAAACTAGACCTAGGGAAACAACCGTGGTATTTTTTCTTTAACTAGCTCTGTATACTAATCATTATATGAAAAACCAGTGTTAAGGTACTAAAGAAAAGTGTAGATACTAGCATTTGTTGTGTCTAGCTTTGGGCTTAGTCAGTTAAACCACGGATGCGTGCGCTTCTTTGGAAAAATCTAAGATTGACGTTTTCTTGACATTTTGCATTTTTATGGATTCTTGAAGTAAAAGAAAAAAGGTAGAAATAAACATAAAACACAACAAAAGTTTGAAACTCAAAGATGTTTAACTAATAAGTCATTTTATGTCAACTTTGCTTTGTTTGAGAATTTTGTTACGAATTTATTGAAAATATTTAGACTTTTCCAAAAGAACGCAAAACGCTTAAGGTTTAACAATTTCGAAGTTTTTCGTAAAAGGACGCACGTTGACTAACTGAGTCCTAAGCTCGCAAAAAGACGCAATTCCAATCAGTTGCCAGAAGCCATTTATGAAAGTGGCAGCTGACTCGTTTCGTACTGAATTAGACTGCCATCTTAAATGGCTCCAGTCTCATTTTACCGGATTAAGCCGCTGAGTTAAGTAAATACAAACTCGTTTTACCAGGGACAAACTAGTAGTGCAGATTCATTTTGTACACGATTGGCCACTTGCCGAAGCTAAATGTTAAAAAAAATTCCAACATGAACACTACATGAAGTTTTGAAAACGTTTTTGTTTACATTTGTATAAGCTTCTTAACCAGTCCGCAGTCCTTATTACAGCGGCTACTTCTTAATACGATCCAAAGAAAGTCATTGCAGGTAATGTTTTAAGAAACAGATCAAAATATCGTTTAACTTATTTTTTCAACTTATTTTAATCTCTCAAAAATTAAGGTTTTAAGGGGAAACTTGAAAAATGCAGAGTAGGGAGAAAGAAGATAGAGTCGACATAATTTTGGATATTCTAGAAAAGAACAAAAATCTATAATACGAAAAACAATTAGTGTCTAGTAGCAGATCTCGCTCAAAAAGAGAGTTTACGACACGTAACATATTCATCGTAAGAATGTAGTTTAGGTTCAATGTTACTTAAGAATGACGTCATAGAGAGAGTCTCCTTGAAACAGAGACCCGAAGTGGCTCCTATTTCGCAATACACGTGGGAGGGGGGAGGTGGAGGGATCAATCCGGGTTTCTGGAAAAAGATCCACCTACTCCTCCCCCAAACCTAAAGTTAAATCTCGACCTAACCTTGACTCAACTCTAACCCAAGGGAGGGGAAGGTCAGTAGTTTTCCTACAAACCCGGAATGAACCCAACAGGGGTACTAAAAAGTGAGGGGCTGAGGGTAGAGGGGGTAAAGAGATCCTTTGCGGTGTTTGTGAGCTTACTATTAAAGAACAGAATGAATCTCAGTCACACACGAGAAGAATAAGTACAATGACGAAATTAGGGAAACTTAAAGATTGTTACATATCCAGTATCAATAGATCAGTTTAGAGCGTAACAAAAATATATTAAACAAGAAGTAACATATACAAAGAAAAAAGTTATTTATTTTGAAGACAGCTAAAAATAGAAAACTAAATTATGCTTAGATAAATTACGTACAAAGGAAATGTATTATAAACATTTTAAGTCTGAAAAGATTGTGCTATTTGCAGAAAGAACCAACACACCCACTCATACATATAGGGAGTTTATAGTCACGTGTTACGTTTTACTGTCGAAACAAAAGTACTTCTCGATATTCTAAATGATTATTTAAATACACCATAATCTTAGATTTGTCTTTCTCTTCGCTGGGCAGACAAACCTTATTGTATGTACAACAGAAGTGTATCTTGATCATGCAGTCCTATCGTTTTAGTTAAAGCGTTGCCACCACCAGATCCATGCAATTGCGTTGCTCGAAAAAAGCAATATACAGGTTGAAACAAAGTGATAACTCTATTTCTAACAATGGCGTTCTCAATTGTACGTTACTATTATTTTAAGCGCAACTTCTGATTAACAAATGAACTAACCGAGGTGTTGATCAGTTGGGTGGTTGGAAGTTTTGTGTAACGGACAGAAACAACACAGGTTCCAAAACAGGAAGGTGAAATGGCTTTAGTACAGTTCACCAACCACCAATGAGAACAAGGATGGAAGAAAAAAAGGGAATAGTGTTAAATGCTGCAGAAGGGGGCGTTAGAGTGCTATCAATTCGTTTTGGGTAAACTTTTACAGTGTTTCATTGTTGAAATCAGTAGAGGCTTTAACTAACAAGGACGGCAAAACGGGCGACGACGGCAGAGAACTAGAGCGAATGCAACAGCAGCACGTTGAAATGCACTGTGCGGATCAATTACACGCCGTTAATTTTTCTCAGTCGAAGTTACAACATGAAGATCTTAAGACTACGGAAACCACCAACAAATTTTCTCAAAGCCAGAAAGGTGTCTTTTGTAAGCCACTGCCGTGGAGGTTGCCGCCCTCGTTGCTTAAAGTCCCTATAGTATCCCTGTTTGACTGGCTTAAACTGAAACTTAAACACTTTATATGGATTTCTCCAGGAGTCCTTTTCCAACTCTGCATGCAAGTAGAATTGTAATGTCTCTGTAAGCCTATCAATTATTCCTCCATTCTCGGTTCAAGGTTGTTACCAGTGCAAAAAATAAATTGTGGCAAGTTGCACTGAGCTGCGACTTTATCGTTTAACCAAAAACGAAAATAAATGTATTATGTAGCATTCGTACATATGTTGTTATTGATATTAACACTATTGATATTGAACCAAAAGGTTAGCAAAGCTTGGGTGTAGTTTCAACATAGGGGAGTAAACAGACACTTCCTGTTATCTACTTAAAATTATCGCAGTACATTAGTTAAAAGGTTTTAAGAAATCCGTGTCCCACGTTAATTTGTTCTCACGATCAGCCTTTTTTTAATGCCTGGTATAAAATCTCTCTCTTTTAATTTCTCTTTGTCCTCTTTGCTCCTGGATGGATCACAAATCTTCTACCGGTGCTTTCCCTCCTGTTCTTTTCCTTTCTCCGTTATCTTGCTTTTTATCCTCGTGATGTTTTTCGTTTTGAGCTCTGTGTGGGGCACCCTCTCTTCCATTTCCCATGTGGATTCCATTCGATGCTTCTATATTCTCTCCTCAGTGTGTGTCCAATCCATCTCCATGATCTATAATCACTGTTTCTGTGGGCTCTTACCAGTTTGTTGCCATAAGTCTTTGTTTCAAATCTTCTCAGGCCATCTAATGCTGAGAATGCGCCGCAAGCATTTGTTAGTTGGATCTTATTTATAAACATAGCAATTAGTCTCCAGGCCTCGATCCAGTACAACAATACAGACTTGACATTTAAAGGGAAGATCCTTAGATTTGTTTTTAATAATAGGGAAGTTGTGTTTACTGATGGTCCTACCCAAGCTAACAAAGCAATTAGGCTGTTATTTGCGTTCACTCAGCAAGGGTTGTGTGTCCTTGAGCAAGACACTTTAACAAGCAAGTTCTACTCCACTCAGCTGTATAAATCGGAGAAACTTGCGATGGATTAGTGTCCAGTCCATTGGGAGTCAAAGATTCTCAACCGCTTAACACTACGGAAATCGGAGATAAGCGCCGGCCAGAAGGGGAACTTGGGGTACTAAGCTTAGCTATGACAAGAGTGCAACAACCTTTAACGACAACATTCCTTTTTATTTTCTTTCTAAGTACAACTCTTGTTCAGTTACTGTGTGAACACTATACCTCTGAAAGTTGCGGCCCATGTCCTAAATACAAAATAATGTGTTTTAAAACCATACAAAAATAACTTTCACGTGCTTTTCAATACTAAACGATATCATGACTGATGATCCACTAACACAATACTCAGTTTGATGCTTAGCATCAAATAACGAAACGCGATAACTGGCTACCAAAAAAACCTGAATATCAAAGTACCCCTCAAAGCTCAAAGTAAAGTCATTGCAGAACTCTTTCCAGACAAAATGATAAATGAAGACATGACGCTGGAATCCTTTTTAACTCTTCCAGCCAAACCATTTTATCAAACTTCTAACATCTCCTTACATAAAGCATACAAGAAAAGTCGAGTTGTAACGAGAACTGAAAAGAAAGAAACTAAACTGGTAACAAAATGTATGAGTTCTAGTTAGGCGAACTAAGCAGCAGATCATGTGGCGTTTTTAGGGCTGAGAGGGTCAAGCTGTTTTAAACGGTTAATGACTGGCAAGCATCTTCAATATAAAAGTAGCGAAACCTAAGATCTAATTTGATTTTCCAAAGTTTTTTGGATTCCAACGATTATTTTATCGGCGTTTAGCTGTTTCTAAAGATTAGTTTGTTTAACGTTCCTATAATCTTAACGGTGAGAAAACTAGTAAAAATATACTCATGCGGCCGTAAAATCAGAGTATGATCGAAGTGGTACAGGGTAATTGATTTCTTGTTTGTTTGGGGTAGATTATAAAGAAGACACAATAAATTTATACCGAAAGGTAGAATGGAAGACATTCTTTTACATAAGTTACAAAATTTCACATCATTTTGAAATTGGCTTTTAACTAAAGTTGCTCTTCTTTGGTGTTTTTCTTGTTTTGGACCACCGTTTGGTTAATCTCTGGCTCTTTAAACAACAGATCAAGAAATCTCAACAAAACGTTTTCAATAAAGTGTGGACACTTTGTCCACGAGTGTGTCTTCAGCAATTGTAATTTAACTCAATGCCCACGATTATATTAATTCCAATATTATCTTTTTTTTACCAAAACACCTTCCCATATACTTTTTAAATCGTCTGAAACTTTACTCCTGAGTTTCAGCTGTTTCTGAAAGGGGCTGATAACCATTTTTGGAAGCTGCAGCCAGCGATTCTGAGCTTCTGTTACTCGTCTTAAAGCCTGGAATTGCTCTGCGTGACCGCGTCTTGTTCTTCAAGTCGCCATCTTTACGCTCGACCAACTCTTCTCCATCTTCATCCTTGAGGAACGGCTTGTGGCAGGAGAAGAGCATGTCAGGATGGTCGTTCGGAACCATGGCACAGAGTTCTAACACAAGTATAAGGAAGGAGAGGCCGCATATGAAGTAAATCACACAGAAGACCTTGTACAGAGAGCGGAACTTGCTTGCTTCCCATCCGTGAGACTCGCCTGGAACGAAATCACCAAGTCCTATTGTTGTGAGGGAAATAAAGCAGAAGTAAAACGCTTCGAAGTAGTTCCAGCCTTCTAAATGCATGAACAACAACGCCGGTAGGAACAAAATAGCTGCCAGGACCAGAATCATGATTAGAACAAGATGGACGAGGCGCAAGTAGGACAGCGGTATACCCTTGACAGTGCATGTGCGGGATAGAAACTTCTCCAAGCCATTGGCTAGAACCAGGAGTCTTTCCACGATTGCCGTAAGCATGATAGCTGTCATAGGAATTCCAAATATAGCATAAACGACACAAAACACCTTGCCTCCGAGAGATATTGGAGCAATGTTGCCATATCCTGAAACAGAAAACACAGAGAAAAAAATTAATCAATCAAACTGTGCTTTCCAGCGTCCAGCAGACAAATTGCGTCTGTTAGGAGTAGACTGGACCATCCTTTCCACCTAGATTTTACACCGTTGTTATCAGTTCAGCGAGCCGTTGTCTAAAACAAGCGATTTGCTGTGAGAGTGACATTTCTAAAGGTTTCGGGACCAAACACCACAGTAATGCATTTTTCTTGGAATTCCCATGTTTTAAGACAATGTTAAGTTTTTCTCATTACGAAAACAGGATGTCTAAGAGATTATTAAAAGGCTTACAGACTGCATTATTTAGAGTTAAGTTGAATAATTCTACTCAGACCCGTGGGCACATAAAACTACAGCTTAATAATTCGCATCGCGAGTGTAGGGTGCTATTCTGAAACACAAAATAGTTAAATTGTAACAAGTTCAGGACTGCAACCAGGTAGAACAACACAGAAGTCTGCAATAAAGCATAAGCTCAAGAAAATGCTTACATTCCCTATAACACCAACTGTAGCATCGTTCCAGCCAGTCAAGAACACAGTTATCTACTCAGAATAAGAATCTTACAGCGTTCTCCATCTCTAAGACGTTAAGGTATTTAGTTCACTGCAGAGAATCCACCAGCGTTCGTCTACTCGTGCTTCCTACCAACACAACCCGAGTTTGCACAAGGCCGTTTTTTCTCCGGGGTACCTAACATTTTTCTTATACTAAATGTTAGCGCGGGCTAATTTTTAATGCCAGATTTTTTTACGGTGTTTCATAATAACCACAAAATTTATAGACTCCAAGACATTAGTGAATAAGATAATTGTACTAAAAACTGAAGAAGATTCACAAAACTGTGAAAGCTGAAAAGCTAATTTTCATCGATTTAAGAACGGATCACGACTGTAGAATACTGAACTATCATGAACAAGAATTTCACCAAAAGGAAGAAAAAAAAAAAACTCAAGATGTGCAACTCAGAAAATTAGACTAACTTATGTCGATATAGGCTTGTAATATGTTTCTGAGGCGTGTCACTAATTATTTGTCCTGGTCGTTAGTCACTAATAAAAGCAACGCATGTTTTTCAGCTAAAGTGAGCGACCATTAACGAGGTTTTGATTAGCACCAATTAATTATACGAAGGTCAGAAAAGCCATCATAACAAATAGGCGCTAAGTTATTGGCTTCAAAACCGTATTGGAAAGATGTAGTTTTGAACCACTTATTTATTTGTTTGGTACTCAAGCAACAAAAAGAGGGTTTAAATTTCAGAGAGCGGATTTATCACTGTTTGTTTCTAAGACAAAAGTTACCCAGGTTACTCTACTGAGGTTCAATGAATGTGTTGTTTACCTTGATTGGGAACTGTACCTGAAACTAAAAAGTTTGTAAGTCTCTTGTTTGAACGAATTGGGTCTTTGAAATTTCGCAAAAGAAGAAATTGTAAATGTAGCTAAGAAAAAACAAAAATAATAAATCATTCTAGAAAGGTCAATTAGAGAAGAGAAAGAGAAACATGTAGTAGCGATTTTGATAACTGATAATACGATATCTAAAACTTACAACAGCTTAATCTAAGGCTTCACAAAATATCAGTAGCTCACAAGGTGCTATGAAGTCTGTTTGTAGAAGCTCATATTTTTGTTAGAATTTTGTTGTTCGACAAAATGAACTTTCACTGGTACAGCAACGAAACAGCTTAGAAAAAAACTAAACTCGTCAACTTCTTTTTCTTGAGCTGAGAGACACCCTGACGTACAGTAAAACAACAAATGAAGTTTCCGTTCAGTGTGTTGGCAAAGGACAAAAAAGCAATTGCAGAGAAATGAAAGTACATACATTTTTTTAAGAACAACGAGGCTATTTAATTAACAGTTTCAGAACAAGCTGAGGCTTGGACTCGATAGCTATTTTTTAAAATTTTGCCAAGCTTCATCTTTAACTAAAAAGATATGGTTCGTAGTTTTTCTCTTTTAATCAGTCATTGCTTCAAATCATAAGCTTAGTTTTTAGGTTTAGTTTTTATTCGATTGAAACCACACTTATAAATAAAAACATCTTAAGAATAGTTTGATGCTCAAATCACCAAAAAATTAAAAACAATGAGCCGGTTCTTATGCATGCAAAAAACGAACAAACTGTGAAGTTTTACTGACGGCTGTTTTAATAAAATTTGGTTTAGTTTCAGTAACTCCAACCCTTGAATTGCCTAAAAGCAACATTTTCAGTACTAATTTCAATGTGTCAGTGTGACTGCAAAATGAACTCTGTTGGGTTTAGATAAAAGCTCTGTTAGAAATCTAAATGTTAGGTATGGCCGTTAAGTTTAACGCTTAGAGTTGTAATTTATATGAAAAATTAAAATAATTTAAAAAGATATTTTTGTTTTAAAATAAAATGTATAAGTGCTGGACTCGACGTTTTCTCGTTTTCCTCTGTGCGGGCAGCTTAATATCGGTAGTCGGCTTTAAAAACCCCGGCTAATCTCGAATAACTAAGATAAAATACAACTTGTCAGTTATTGACAACAACAAAAACCGACCAATAGTTTCAGAACAGTCCTTTGACCACCCGCTAAGCAGGTGGTTCGCTCAAAAAACCAAACACCTGTTTATAGAAATACTAGAGTTACGCGGTGAATTTCATCGAATCGAACACAAAAGCGACAACGGACAAGATAAGCAAGAATTGAGTAGACACAATCTACAGCACTGTCTGTTCTTGTTTATCAGTCACCTTTCAAGACAGGAAAAAAGTCACTGACACTGAGAAGGTATTTTGAGATATTGAGATGGCTCGCATTGAATGACATCAATTTCAAGGGAGAATAGACATCAAACTGTCTATTTTTGTATACCTTCGGTGTGTGCCTGAACGCGTCGCCAGTATGTAAAATAGCCTTTGCTGAATGAACGCGACTGCGGGACGTTCTAAGAATTCGAAAATTTTAAACACAATAATTACAGATAGGAATATAAGAATACGGGTTTTCCCAATAAACTTTAGCTGAGCTAAAATAATCGAGTTTTCCTCAAAATAAAAGTCAAACCCGGCCGGTATAAAGAGCATGTGACTGACGTATGGATAGAAAAAAAACTTTTACAAAAATGTACAAACGAGTATAATAACAATACAGTAATCTGTAAATTGTTTTCTACTTCGCAAGACTGTAATGTATGACTATAAAATCGCTGTTTGGGCGAGTTTGAAAAACTTCAGGATAAATGAAACGTTAAAGTTTCAATTTCCACCGCTACTTGTAGATTGGATCGATCACTAATTGATCAATTTTACGGGTTGGGAGCAACGGAAAACAGTAAAAAACTGGAAAACGAATAACAACGCACCTATAGTTGTGATTACAGTTCCGGCAAAGAAGAAAGCGCTCCCGAAACCCCAGTTCGGTACATCGCTCACGTTTCTGATGGCCGACACTCCCTGGTCGCTTGCGCTAAGCACTGCAGATATAAACTCCTCTAAATCAACATCCTTCAAGCACGGATGCTTGGCAAGAAACGCATCTCTTTTTTGCCTCAGATCAACGATCAATCTTTGCTCAAAAGGGCCTTCAATTGAGGAAAAAATACCAGCTCCGATTGAAAGATAGAAAATGTAAAATATGACGAGGACGATGAATCGTAAGTTTCCCCGCTCCATGACTCTTGAAGGCTATAGTTCTTCACTCCTTTAAACACTTTGCAGCCATTTTCTAGGCTGTAGTCCTGATGCCATATCGCCGCTATTTTTCTGTGTTTATCATTCTGAGCAAATTTGCAGCCGGCCGCGCCAAGGGCGTTCGGGATGCCACAAAACGAAGGGTGGGCACGCCTTGTTTACTTATCTGTGCATCACATCTAATTATTCCAATATATTTCTGAGCCAGTCCCAGGTTCATCGTCGAATCTTAACAGTAACTCGGCCTCGAAAATCTTTAAAAAAAGCCAGGCGTATTTATTTACATAAGACCAAACTCTGCAAAAACTGCAACAGACCAGCTTCTACAAGATTACTGAAATTTTCATCTTTCACTGACCGCTAACAAACTTGCATGAATTATTTTAAAACTGCAAACACGCAGAGCCTTTGTAAAATTAGTCACAAAGACGAGTTTTGAATTGCGTGGGAACCTCATAAAACTGCGATAATGGGATGTGAGAAATTTATCACCCATTGATCAATAAAACAGCAGTTAATGCATTTCTGTCATAGAATATGAAAGCTGGTGGTTTCTTAGAATGTGTTCAAGCTTGCGCAAATCTATTCATCCAGAATCGACAGTGTTTCACAAATTAAAACAGATAAACTATCTTGGCCAGTCGAGCGAATGTTTCAGTCTTAACAGACTGGTTCATAAACTCAAACAATAATTTGTTTTGTAAATATTTGAAATCTTTTCTTAGTTTCAGCATTCCTTCTACAGCAGTATTTTGAAAGACATCTCTCATTCTACCAGATGAAAATGATTCTGCCGTTTCTTATTACATTAGTGGCAGAAGCAAAGAATTATTTGGGGCACAGTACGGCAGTTGTAACAGTTCGTTATAAAATCTGAGATTCCTATTCAAGAATTGCTGTTAATAGCCAGAAATTATTGGGGGACCAGGCCCCCCCAACCAAATTATTGGGGGGGGGGGGGCACTGCCCCCCCACCCCGGCTTCCCCGGTTCTGCTGCTCATGTGTTATTGACAAAAAAACAGGTTTATTTGCAAATAAAAGGCGCTCTTTCAGTCATGTTGCAAAACTCTTTACAACAAACACTAGAAATCAGTTTTAAGTCCTCGTGCATTGGTGTTGAGAACATTGATTGCTTTACTGCCATGCATGGGGTTTTCGGTAGCATAAAGTGACGTTCTTAATAGTAGCAAGTCTGCTTGCAACAAGAGGCCCTCCGTTAACAGAAGTTGAACTTTCGTTCAAACTTCTATTCTAGAATACGTTCACTTTGCAACTTTAGCTTCATAAATTTTGTTACTACTGAGAACGAAAGGCCACGTTTAGTTTTTACCATAAAAGTTTCTGTCCTCAGAAAAAAGCAAAGTTTTTTGTCATGACTCTATTAAACTCAACCAAAGCGTGAGTATATCATATTAATTTCTATGCTTTTGTATCTGGCTACTTGCAGCCAGGACGCCATGTTGGATGTAGTACGACACTTCGAAAAGCGCGCGAAAATTGCCAACGTTCTCGTTTTTACAGCTTTGACTTTGACTTTGACCTCCTCAGCTGCCGCTTTGCATGTCGCACAGAACCTAGCCTGGTGTAATTAGGCGGCATTCGCATTAAGTTCTCCTTTAAAAAAAGGGTCACTATGACGATAATCCAGCACACTATTTAGTTTGATTTAAGCATGGTTCTAGCCGTTTTATTTTCGGGCGTAACACATAAAGTCAAATGGCCCAACTAAGGCGAGTCAGACAGTATCCAGATTATGACAAACTAAAGGGTTATGAAATAAACCTTCAAACATTGAACATAACAAACAAGATAAAGTTCCCATATTTTTGTATTTTTGTGTTTACAATAAGTAAATTGTGCTTAAATTTTCCGTGTCGAAGTTTGTGAGCCAGAACTTTCTTGGTAGTAGTTTTAAACACTAAAACTAAATCCGAAAGTTGTATTTTTTTTTGGTTATTTAAGCCACAACTAATGTTTCACCGAATTCAGCACCGAAGCCACAACTAATGTTTCACTTAATTCACTTTGAAGAAAAACAAGAAGGTTTTAACATTGTTCAAAAATATGGTTTTGGAAAGCTGCTTAAGTTTAAAAATGCTGTTAAAACTGCAGTCAGGCATGTTAAATAAGGGAAATGTTTGACGCTGACTTAAGATCCACATACAGTTTTAAGTCAAAGTCAAACATTTCCCTTTTTTAAAAGATTGTCTGTTTTATGAAAAAGTGCAAACCGTCATTAGAAAAGACAATATTTTGCCCGTTTAATATTTAATTTAACACATGATTGATATGCAGGTTTTAAAAGGGAAAAAAAATTCTTGCCTTAAAACAAAACGACAATCGTAACACTAAACAAAAGTGCAATATTATCTGTATCTCATAGAAAAATAAACAACTTTAAAATATCCCATACTTGACGGTTATGCACCTGACCTTATTTAGCATTTTGCACTGAAGTAAACGAGCTGACATAAATAATCTAAGTATGTAAGAAAAATTGAAAGCTTTGATGGTTTTATTTCAGTAAATTTACTGAATTTCTGAACTAATCGCTCATTTTGACTAGTTTTAGCGCATAAAGAGTCTGGTAAACTACGAAAAATTTGTATTTGAATTCTCTAAACCAGAATTAGCCAAGCATATCAAATTTTCTAGATATATGTATGGAAATTTTTCCTACCATCTAGTCAAATTATTTTTTAGTTGATGTGGAACAAATTTGGCAGGAGATATAAAGCACAAACTTAAAACGAGTAAAACATTTGGGAAAAATTCAACTTAATTGTAGCCACGGACTAACCAGTGTATAACCCAATATGCATAAAATCAATTAAAACTTATACAGAGATCATTGCCACAAGTTGATGTGCAAAATAATTAGAACAGGAAAAATGTGTAAAGGAAACCTTTATATCCGTTAAGGATATCTGTATTGAATAGGGTATAGTCGGTGAAATGAGGCGATTTTACGAGCACAGGCTGTAAAGCGACACAGTTTAAGATCAGAAGGCTAAACATCCAGTGTACAGTAAAGCAATAGCTGAAGCTCGGCTTACCAATAGTTGTTATGAGCGCCCCGGCGAAGAAGAAAGATCCACCATAACCCCAGTTCGGCAGGTCGCTTACATTCTTTATTGCGGGATGAACTCCTTGTTGACTTGCTTGTAGCACCTCCTTCATGAACAGATCGAGTTCTTGTTCGTCTAGACACGGATGGGCGCTGAGAAACTTCTCGCGTTTTGTCTTGAGATCTTGCCGAAGATTTTTCTCTAACGGCGATTCGATTGTGTAGAACACCACCGCTCCAATTGTCAAGTATATAATATAGAATAGAATAAGTCCTAGTAAGCGAATATTCCCTCTTTCCATTTCAAGATTAGTCAGTGATGGTACTGTGGATTTACAGTCGAAGCGCAAGTTGAATATTCCAATTCTTAGACTTAGTCAACACGGAATTTTCTGTCAAACATGACCGCAAATTTTACGGCTGCCTTTAAGACTTCGTTTGTAAGAGAAACTCTAACAGGAAGAAAAACACTTCCCGTTAGAGAATACTTACAAAATGAAGTGTTTTTGACAACGCTGACGTGTTTCGCATAGGTTATTTTCTATAGCGATGTCGCCACAATGCGTTGTATTTCGCTTGATATACAAGAATGATTACAAATTAAAATTGCGAAGATGAAGTGAAACGCGAATAAATTTGAATAACAATTGTGCATGGGTTTTGCACGACAACAAAGAAAGAAAGGTTAAGAATAGTGTCAGTGGAATCTAATACTAAAAGATTATTTGGCCAAAACGCAGCCAACTACCAAAGTTAAAAATAGGTGATATTTGCCACAACTTGCGACACAAACTGTTGTTTAACTTCAATATTTTTATAACCGGGCTTAGTTTATACTGACCAAATAACTCTTTCGGTGTGGGCAGATTTAATTCGTAAACACCAAGAAAAATGAAAAAAAAAAAAAGAAATCTGTTGGTCTGCCACTCGGGCTGTACAGTTTAACATCTTATAAATGCGAGAACATGCGAAGGTCTAACCGTTCTGTAGACATTAGAGCTAAAGCATCACCTTCTCCTCAGTTATTTTAAGTACCCGAGGGCAAAGGTCTGGTAATCCGGCACGACAGACTGACAGCTTACAAACTTGGCCAACAAGGCGGCGATTTAATCCTATCGTTAATAAGGTCACCCCGTCATGCCGTTAACACGGCCGGTCACCACGTATGCAAATACGGTCACCCCGTTAATACGGTCTGCCCCGTTAATATGGCCATCATGTTAATACGGCCGATCACCATATTACTGAATACAGTCACCCTTAGCAAATACGGTCACCCCGTTAATACGGCCACCCCGAAACCAGAAAGCGTTAATGTGGCTATCTCGTTAATACGTTCAATCTTTTTTGTGTATTGGCCATACACTTTCTCTTAAAAGAAAGTTTTACTACGACCATCTCCTTAATTATAAGGCCATTTTTCTGGCCCGTTGGTGACTGTAATACCGGGGTACATCTATGAACGCGAGCGCAAAGTCCAAGAAATAAAGCAATTAATTGTTATCAATAAATGGTTAGCGTAGCACTGCGATTGGTGAACTGGTCAAATGGAAGTCTTTTATTAAATTGTTAATAATTATTAAAATGGAATATTTAACACTTACTCCACTTCAATTGAGGTGGGTTGTAGCAAAATATCTATCTTTCTAAAAACATACTTTCAAACTTTCACCGAAGTGCCTCGATTCCCCTCAAGATGGCTTCTGGCCTGCAAAGGAACTCTTGGACCGGATTCAACCGGTTATCATTGTGAAACGCCTTTGAGCATGTCCACATAGAAAGGAATATGTACCTCTCAAGATCAGCATCTAACATAAGCTACGTTCTTTGTTTAAAAATTTCCACCTCCGCTTCGAAAACATTTCTACACTATATCCGAAGGCGGGTCGGGATTTCGCGCACATGCATATTCACATTTATTTTATTTACAGTGCTAGATGACGCAGAACGGGAGCAACGGTATTATGACGCAAGGTTTCCTCTAGCTGGACTACCTTGGTGAACGGAAGAAGTTACAATGGTGTATAAAAGTTGAAAGCACAACCACAGCTAATTATAAGCAAATTATTTTTCTATATTTTGCACTTAATTTATACTATCTAATCTAAATAAAAATATAGTTTTTAATTGATTGGTTTTGTTGATATTACTTATCTATAAAATATTACTTCTCTGTATACGTATTTCATACAGGATTTGGCTTTACTAAATGCTTTAAAATGATTAAAATGGAAAATGCTTTCTAGTTGTCTCGAGCACAAAAAACAGCGTTGCATTGGCGGGAATAGATCTCAACAAGCACGGAGTAAAACCAGCATAAAACCGCTTTAGTCCCCCTTCATTGTGGTAAAGCTTTCTAGCACAGTCTAAAATGCCTCTGTACTTCCTCTTGTGCTTGTCTAGCTCATCAGCCATCATAGATGACTTGATCACGTCCGTCGGGTAGGTCGTGAACCAGTATTGAAATCCGCCGATACCCCCAGCAACTAGCACGCCCAGGGGGGACACATCAAAAACTGTTCCACCTTCTGGTATGAACATACCGCGAGATATTTCAAAGAATCCTGCAACGGCAATGAGTTACACGGTTAGAATAACTTACAACTAGAAAAACAGATAAAATAGCGAGGTTTCGAACCAAGAATACAAAAAGTCAATCGCTTTTTTAAAATATCAAACTATATATTTCGTTAAAGGTGTCGTCATAGTTTGTAAATCACTTTGTAACGAGCAATATCTGTAGAACATATAAGACACACTGTCATTGTTGAGTACTGTTTGAAATGAATCCTTTGAGTTATAGTTTGATGTCATAAGGATTTAAGTACGCCTCAAGTACAGTTTATTCCCGTTAAATCGAACTCTGAGGAGAAACGAAAAATAGTTCGACTTAGCGAGGGTTCGAACTAACCAAGCTTGAGTTAACTGATTCGTATCTTAGTCAAGATAAATCCCTGGGGATATTGGGTTTTGTTCGAATATGTAAGAATTTCGAACTATCCGAGTTCGAATTACTAAGGTTCAAACTGTCTGTATAGATAGATATCCAACTTGTACAATAACATCAGCGTCGTTCAATGATGTTAGGCATGATATGGTTAAGAAGAAGATAATCGTTTCTGCCCCATTTCCAAACTTAATCTTATTGAAAATGTAAAAACAAAATCCTTTCTCGTGCCAAGTGGCCCATCATATCGGCGCGTCTCTCCAGTTTCCGTGGTATCAAGCGGATCAGCGAGAGTCTGGTTGTCGTTAGCGTGTATGTAGGCCAAACACACCAGAACTACTGTAACATCCCAAAACTGCAAAATGAATACTTCTAGTATAATACGAATAGTATTAGGATAAAATAAATAATTGAAAGATAGCATGTACCGAAATACGAAGCATTAGCAGGAATGTTACGAAGTAACGTTGCCGGTAGCGCTTGGTAAACGCCTTTGATACCATGAGACCTCGCAATGACGTAACCAGCATGGAAAACGTTGCGATATTGCATGGGCTGCCCGGTCTTTGCCCGTATAATCTGCACTTGCATCTTGGATTTGAACTACGTGGAAACAAAAGATGATTTAATTTCATTTTTTCATCAGAAGCTGAAACCACATTCTATTACATGGCTAGGATAGCACGCGTGCAGTGATTGGCTGCTTAGCGGGTAAAATTTTTTTGTAATGACGGTAGTTGTGAAATTACATAAAATGGGAGCTCTGAAAGGCTGTTCAGCATAACGACCATCAAATGACAAAATAGGGCAGTTAGTAACAGAAAGAAGAAAAAGTACACATTTGAAATTTAATTTTTGAGCTCTTTCATTTCTTCCTTCCAAATTTCTTCCCCCCCCCTGCTCTTTCTCTCCCATCCTTTCTTTTTTCTCACTCACTGAACAGTACCAACATGCATACCAGATCAATTGGTGACTCCACTAGTGAGGCCACAGCTCCAGTGAACATACCACAAGCAAAGTACTCAAGAATTGTCAATCTACCTCCCTGTCGCTCTTGTCCAGCAAAAAAAGAGTTTATCTGTAGGCAAAGCACAAATTCATAACACCATATTGCTAAAAAAATTACTGATTTTACATATTTGTGAAATTCACTATTCTTTTGTTAAGATAATAATGTCAAGGTTTTCAAAAAATGGTAATTTGTAGGGGTGCAAAAACAGAAGAACAAGTTATTTTTCTTTGGTTATGTCCTGCCTTTATCAAAATTTATGCTAGAAGGTATTTTTTTAAGGTCGAAAATTTGAATAAAAGTTTTTTTCACATTTCCAAATGAACATACCTATCCTTTATACAATGGAGCCCTGCCCCCCATCCACCCACCCAAACACATTCATTTTAAATGCAAACTCTTTTTTCACACCATTAATTGTATCATCAAAAGTAAGTGACAACTTTCAGTTTAGTCAAGAGAGACTAGAAGCTAGGGAGGGGAAGAGCGTAGGGGGGGGGGGGG
>JAOBAT010044344.1:0-30165 GCA_026413305.1 Hydrozoanthus tunicans | reverse complement strand
TGCCTCCTGCTACGTCATCATTGCACGCTTCGAGTCTAAAAAATGTAACAGGAACAGCGAGAAAAGGTTTTAACTTTGAAAATTACTATTATTAAAGGGTTCTACTTTTCATCTGGAACTTAAAAAGATAAGCTTGATAGGGACTTTAAAGAATCGGCCTTTTTAACTCATCCATATGCGCGCATGCGCAATGAATGAGTTATTGCATTGGGGAGAGAGTTTCCATGGAGTTTTAATTGTGGACAGATATAGATTTTATCGAAATCATGTGATTCCTTTTGAGCACGAGGAGACAGCCATCTTGAAAGGAAACTCGTCACGCTCTCCCTGGGAACTTAACTTTATTAATCTATCTTTATTTCGTGTTTTGGAGTTCACATGCCTAGCTGTGAACCAACTCGTAAATTGCGACCCGGGATTTGATAAATAATAGGCTTTTTGCTCATTGTCTTAAAAAAACAGAGCTGTGGCAAATGAACAGAACAATATTGAATTTCAGTTCCATGCTCACAGAAAATACTAGCTACACAAATATGAACGAGTTCGCTCTTAGACTCTTTGACAATTTTTGTTTAAATAAATCAGCAGTTTCGCTATAAGTTGTCTTCGGCCCAACAGACGGTGAATGATTAGCCAATCAAATTGCAGCATTTGTGCCAGTATACTGGTTGGTTTCCACTAAACCATAGTATATATAAGTATTCGATTTAAAGTTTTGAGGAGGTCCAAACTGTTTAGAGGCAGAAACACAGACTAGTAAAATACCTTGGAATTCTTCGCCGACATTGTTTTGCACCTCGCTGGTTTCAGTGTTTAAATGTGACTCGACTTTTTCAGCAACTGTTTGTAAGACATCAGAATCTTGAGACTTGGTTGAGGCCTTTGAAAACAAACATTTCCTTTTTTAGCATCGCGTAACAGAAGTTTTAAGTTCTATTGGCATTCAAATTATTTAGCTTTTGAATAATACGCTGGTAGCAGTAGTTTAAATTTGTGCTGGTCTGACACGCAACATTCGAACATGCAATACTTGGGTGGTTGAAGCAAACTGAAATTATTGGGGGGGGGGATGTCGGGGGCGCAGTGCTGAAATTTTAACAGTGCGTTATAAAATCTGAGTCTCCTGCTCTAACGTTGCTGTTGTAACCAAGAATTTGTTGGGTAGGGGAATTTCTGCCGTGAATTAGAATTAAGCAAGCATGGCAGCAGTTTGAAGCAATCTTACTAAAATTGAGCACACGAATGGTGATTCGTGCACGCAAGCACTGATAAAACCAAATCGACATAGCAATAAGTAAAGTAAAACAACAAGATTTAAATTGATGTTTCGGTGCCCTCTCTCTCGACGCCACCACTAAGAATCAAATATCTACAATGGCTACAAGTTAAGCATGGTATCAAAACAATAAAATTATAGTTCAAACAATTTAACTGTAAAAGAAAAAAATCCCTACGTGAAAATTAGCATACAAGATAAACTGATTTAAAAACATTAGCTTAGATAAAAACAAAACTTTTCAAAACCGTCCAGAGATAAACTGAATAAAACAATGCCTTAAATAATAACTTTAGCAGAAATTGAGTCGCTTTGCTCGTTCACATTAAACCGTTTTTATGAAAAAAGGTGAAACAAAGTCCAAAAGACCAATAACGGTATTTCGAAATTCTTACTTGGTTACAAGGCTCGGGGGAATAAAACAAAAAAAAATCGTATTGGCATCGCAAAATAAAGCGAGAGAGCATTATTATCGGACAGAAACTTGATTTTGATGTGGTTTCCACCCGTGGATCCCGTCTGTTTTCTGGCCTCGCTGCCCCTGCCTCCGCCCCCCTCCCCCCACACTCCCCCGTTATCACATTATTGCTGCCATCTGCTTTTCTCTTCTTGTAAAGCAACTTGATTTCATCAGTAGCGCGTGAAGCAAGTGAAAGGTAGGATTTTTTATATTTGCCTTTATATTGTAGCATGTCAAAAGTAAATTTGTTCGTCTTATTTCGTAGCATGTCAGAAATAAATTTGTTCGTTTATATTTCGTAGCATGTCAGAAGTAAACTTGTTCCTTTACGAATCAATTCATCATGATGGTCAACAATTTAGTTCTTTATCCAGAGGACGGCAATGTTGTTTTCTGGTCGGTACCTTAAAGTGGTAAATAATACATTTACAGCTCGATAGCATTCTCGTTACCCGTGGTAACTTCTAGTTTATTTCTTTTGTTTATTCCCCTGAGACTCGTAACCAAGAAAGAGTTTTAAAACACCAAAGTTGTTCTACTCGTTTTATAATTCGGCTAATTCTGTTTAAACGGCAAGTAAAAAATACTTTCCGTACTTCTGCAACGAGGTCTCCCGTGCTCGATGGTTCAAAGTTATCTCCATCTTCCTGTTCGGAATTCGTGCGCTCTTGAGCTCTTTTCTGTTGTCGTTTTAGACGCCTCCGTTCTTTTCTCTCAGCTTTCTTGCTTGGTGATGCCTTCAAGCAAGGACTAACTTCACCTGCTTCGGTAATATGCGAGCCATTAGCTAAATTTTGGTTGCTACTGTCCTCTCCAGCCTCGACCCAATGCTCTACTGCTGCGCTATCTTTCTTTGCGGCTGTACACGGTGGAGTGGACACCTTGCTTTGCTCGCATGTTTCCTTCTTGTTTTCTGCATTACAATCTTTGTTATCTGCAGACAACTCAGCGACGCTTTTTGTTTCTTTCTTGTCCTTGGACTTGACAAATATTGGAGAATTCGATGACACCTGTAAGATTGACTTACGTCTTTGAATCACCCAACACCAATCACTTATTGAACCTGCCTTCAAAAATTATTTTCTTATATGTCTAAGACCATCTGCAGAAATGTCAACCCACCCACATTGAGCGGGTGTCACAAGATTTTAAGCCTCGTCACCTGCTCACCCTCATGGTAGTCAAACTCACCCGTTTTTCCATGTTATCTAAATTACCGTATTCGATATCTAATTTAATCTATTTGATAGTTGTTCTAGAAATTAATGTAAAACTTGACCTTAAAAAACACGCAATTTGGCATTGGCATCTGCCAACCATATGCACACACTGCAAGTAAGTCCACTACACTACAGTCTGCTAACACTTCCCTGGCATTTTAGACCACACACGGATATGTTAACATTATTTCCAGACTGAAATAAAAAGCGCATCATTAATAGGTCGGGCCACTATTGGAAAGGAACCCAGAACTGCATGCCGTGTGCTCATGTTTCACAAGATTTGGGAATTTCGGGGGTTGTCAGCTCTGCATCTGCTTAGGATGCAAGAAAAGGTAATTTTATGTGCGTCTCGCCGCCGTGCCGCTTAAGAAAGTTAAGACAGAAAACGTGCAACGTGAACGCTAAGGAGGGAGCTGCCATCTTTGCGCTAGCGATCTAAACCCGTGACTGCAGTTTGCTATCGAAGAAAAGTAAATTTTTTGTTTATTTGCTTTAAAAGGAAAACTTTTTTCATTTACTGGATAATTTTACCAAAAATGCAAGCAATAAATCAGTCCGAACAAGGCAACAGGGTTGATTCTTTTGACAGTTTGACGTTGTGACGTCAGTGCAACATGGCGGCCTCCACGGAATTGACTGGTGCTTTCTCATTTTTCGTGCATTAATGAAAAAATTGTTTAAGAAAGTACACTTTCGGAATCCCAAATGAATGTTTTCAAACATATCACAAAATGATTTTGCATTACAAGTTCCTTTAAATCTAACTCGGCAAAGACTTTTGTCTTCACTTGGAAACTATCTTGAAACAAAATTTTAATATGAATTTATTTGAAAGAACTGTTAACTAAGTTCGGAGACGAGTGTTTAAACTAATAAGCTCAAGCATGATTACAAGAAAAGCATATTGTCGGGTTTTATCGAACTCACGGAATGTTTCAAGAAAACAAAAATGTTCAGGAAATCTGAATCTAACAAACCATTATTCTCATCAAGAGCGTTAACGCAAATTGAAATAAAAAGAATAACTTGTAGAAGTGTGATTATTTAACACGCTTATCACTCATTCAAAATGCAAGAAAAGCTGGTTACTTTTAGTTTGTGTTTGACTTTGATTCGATTGCCCTATCTGTACGGATTACCCTTATAGATTATTATTAAAAATCATCTTGAAGAGCTGCTACTTTTGAGGACCAACCTACAGCTAGTTTAACTATAAACTTTAATTACCTAAACTGATCAACCACAATAATTGCTCTAAAGGATCACCCTAAGAGATTATCACTAAGGATTTCTTTAAACTTTTATCTAAAGAAGAACCGTGGATGACCACTCCAAATGACGATCGCCCTTAGTGATGTTTTAAAGGATCACCCAAGAGTTATCCTAACGTTACTGATTACTTCAAAGGATCATCTAAAGGGGATGTCACTGAGCTAAACCCTTTTTCGAGCCGAAGTGACTCATAGGGCCGGCGCTTATCGTCGGTTTCTATAGTGTTAAGCGGATGAGAGTCTTTGACTCCCCCGCGACAGGACACTAACCTATCGCAGGTTAGCCCCCCATCAGCACTGATACTCATTTATAATTATTCAGCTGAGTCGACTGGAACAAAGTCAGGTAAACTGTCTTGTTCAAGGACACAACACAGTGGTCTGACCGGGGCTCGAACTCGCCACGATTACGAGGATTACGAGTCGAACACGCAAACAGCTCTACCACGGCGCCGCCGATTGCCACTAAGGATTTTTAAAATACTTCAATATCATTACTTTAAGGGTAACCATGAATAACCGCCAAAAATACCTATTATTCTTGGAGATTATATACAAGGATCAGTCTAAGAGATTACCGCTAAAGATTACTTTAAAGGATTACTATAAGAGTAACCCTAAATGATCCACAAAATGACGATTGCCCTTAGAGATTATTTTTAAGGATCAACGAATATTTTTAACACGGTGGAGTGTGTGGACGATGTGCTTTTGCTCTGTCAGCACAAAAATTTCGGTGAAAAAATTCAAAACATTCAGGGAAAAATTCAACAACACCTGTTCTATCTATCTACCTTTTCTCTTACTTTGGAACCAGTAACGTTCTTTTCCTGCTCTGTTTTGGATGAAACTTGGAGCTTTTCGGAGAAAACGCTTTCAGTCTTTATTTCTGTGGTACTTTGACTTCCGAGCTTTGCACGGTTGAAATCTTTCTTAGCTGGTGTTTCCACTGCTGCTCGTGTATCTCGCTTTGATGGAACACCCTTCGAATCTTTTTGCTGTTCAATAGGAACTGCGGCTTGCGTAGACGAAGATTGTTTAGGCTTTCCTCCAGTCTCTTTTCCTTGATTGGCAACCTTACCAAAAATGAAAAAGGGTTAGAATAGTCACATTTTAAGAATCATATCTTCATGAAAAGCTTTTTATAGTCAACGTTGAAGAACTCGAGTGCATTCAGGGTTTGTTGATTAAGCTAGCAATTTGCCTCCATTAAAAGAGTCAGCGTGAAGGAAATTGTGTAAAAGGAGCTATCGTTTACACTTGTAAAGGTACAGTTCCCGATCAACTTGTTTCTTAAAGATTTTTTTCTCTTCCTTCAAGGAAGTGTTACTTAATCGTGCAGAAGAATTTGTTTTTATAGCAAGATTTTTGGAAAAAACAAGTAAAACTTACAGTGTTGAATAATTCAATAGCGTTGAAATACTTTGCTTGTTGTTTATATTTGCAATAACTGTTTCACTTTAAAATTACAAGGGCATCTTTCTCGTGCAAGATTAAAAATCTATGCGTGTACAGATTTTGACCGTCACATATGTCCATTTTTATTACTGAAATCATATCAAAGTAGCAAGACATACTATGGATGTCAAATTACCTTTAGCGAATCAGTCAAACTAAACTCCTGCTTGAGGTTTCCAGCATGTTCTTTGGATTGTGATGCAAAACTAATCGGTTTCTTCTTCGTTTCAGTAGCTTCCTCGAGTCGGGAAACCGTCTTTGGTGTGCTTTGAGAGTTCACCGGATCCCGTATTTTCTCGGAAAAAACTGTGGGCTGTGAAGAAGTTTTGACTGGAGATTCTTTTTTTCCATCATTACCCCTTTTTCCTTTTTTTGTGCTGAAAACGGAACTCATTTTGTTCTTGAGGTTCCCAAGAAATTTCTTTTCATGTTTCACTGGTGATACCTCCTTTTGGGGTAGACTTTCCTTGACGTTATTAAACTCTTCACCCGCCAGCTCAGATTTTAACCCACCATGTTTTTTCGTTCCGTAGTCGACATTGTTTTGGGCGTTGGGGAAACACGAAGAGCCGCATTCCTTTTCCCTTTTAGTTGAGGTTAACATAGATGCCTCGTGGAGTTTGTTAAAGTTGAGGTCCTTATGTTCTACTTGCAGCTTTGCCTTGACGCTGTTCGGAGACTGGGATGCAGTTTGCGCTTTGATGTTGCCGACGTTAGATTTTACTCCATGGAAGGTGGTGGCGTTCTTAAAACTTGGAGAAGCAGCCCCATTTTGCGACATATTGTCATCAATGCCTTTCTTTGGCTTTGTTGCAGTATTTTTATCCATTGGTGCTGCACTTGAGAAAGAAGGCGATGGTTGGAAATCCTTTATTGGGGTACCAGGTTGGGCTGCAACAGAACTTTTTTGACCATTTAGTCGGATTCCCTCAGTAGTAGTAGCGTTATAAACTGGTATTTGAGAGTTGCGTATTGGTATTGCCCTTCCCACAGTGCTCCGTCCCGGACAGGGATTGGTGGGAAATTCCTCGTTTCCGTTTCTGGTTTCGTTAGGAGGTTGCAACAGATTGTCTTTCATTTTTCCTTCTGTTTTCACGGAAGCCCCTGGAATTTGAACATTTCGAGATGGCACTTTAATGGCCTGCATAGAATATTCCATATAAGGCCTCCCCTTTAGTGGCTCCTTGGTACCTAACGTTGTTACAAAATCATTAACAATAAGAACCACAAAAATTAATGTTAGGACAATCTTGATAATAACATTGATGATAATTGATGCCTTTGTTAACATTATCAAGAGTTATCATTACCTTTTGTTATCATTATCATAGCAATAACACTAACAATGATAATAGTTGAGACTGATTTAGTAGCAGTTTAGACTTTTTTCATAAATAGTGATGATTTTGATATTATTTTGTATGCATTCCAATTAGCTTTGCTCGCCTCGTTCTAGAGTTAAACTTTCCAAGGAATATGTTACACAAAGCAAGGTTAGTAGGGGTAATTTGAATGTACGTAAAAGAAAATTGAAATCATCGCTATTCATTAAAAGATCTATGGCGCTTTACATTTGAAATATGAAATGAGAAACTTAACTCAGTTCCCACAAGCACAAGTTCGAATGTTCAACAGTGTTTCAGAGCAATTAGAAATTAAGCTAGACATTTGGTATTTTTGATTGGAGTGCAAATGATCATTAAGAAGTCCAAAAACAAAAACCGAATTCATTATTGCAGATTCTTGTTGTACGTACTTGTTAAAAGTGGCCGGGACTGTTTACACTGCTCTTTTCCCAACGTAACGTTTGTTCTCGGAGCTGAGCCTTCCGTCGTAAAGTTTTTGCTACATTTGCCTCCTTGTTGTCCATATACTTTATCTTCACTATTGTTGTCGTTTCTGGAAGAGGATTCTCGTCGGTGTTCATGCTGTTTATCGGGCCTTTTAGGGGACTTCGTTGTAACTCTATATGCTAGTTTACTCTCATGCTCTCGTACATCGGATGTAGACCAGTTTCTCACTGAGCTCCGGATAGGTGAACAAGAACGAGCTGCCACAGGCGGAGTCCTTTTGTGTTCTACTGTTTCTGCAACTTTAGCTTGCTTAGTGTTTGGAGTCGGTTCGCTTTTAGTGACACCTTCCGGCTTTCCTTCCTTTGTTGCTTCTAAAAATGTGTGTACAAAATTGCTCGCTTCATCATTCTTGTACTGTTTGATAAAGGATTTGCTTTCCTCAAGGAACTGGTTAAACTCTTGGTCAACTGACTTGAAGGACCCCAACGCTTTATCAAATGCTGCTAGCTCCGACTTTGGAGCTTGTTCTCGAGTCTGGCCTATATTTGGTAAATCTTTAACAGCTCCTCTCTTTGCATCTTTCAAGGAAGTCTGTTTGGTAGCATCAACTCTAATATTGGGTCGAGACCTCGATTGACTATCTGCCAAGGTCTCTGAACTTTTTATCTGAAATTTGTTGAGTGCTTCTTCAACTCTACAATCCGACTTTTTGCCTTCATAAATGGGTTTGTTTTGGCACTCGTCAGTTGCAGTGCAATTGTGACGTTTGCTGTTAGGTGCCATTGCTTGGTTTATCGTGACATTTGATGAACTATGCGAGCTTTTTGTTGAAGGCTCTCTTGAACACTTCCCAGTTGCTGTGGAGGACTTTTCAAAGGTTGGCACCTTATCATGCTCCCCAGAGCTGGATGGCTTTTCATAGGTTGGCATCTGAGCATGCGCCCCAGAGCTGGATGGCTTTTCATAGGTTGGCATCTGAGCATGCGCCCCAGAGCTGGATGGCTTTTCATAGGTTGGCATCTGAGCATGCGCCCCAGAGCTTGAGGGCTTTTCGTAGGTTTGCATCTGAGCATGCGCCCCAGAGCTGGATGGCTTTTCACAGGTTGGCAGCTGAGCATGCGCCCCAGAGCTGGATGGTTTTTCACATGTTGGCATCCGAGTATGCGCCCCAGAGCTAGAGGGCTTTTCGTAGATTGGCATCTGAGCATGCGCCACAGAGCTGGATGGCTTTTCAAGGGTTGGCATCTGAGCATGCGCCCCTGAGCAATATAAGTTGTTTGCGTTATTACCTGTACTTGCTTCTGTTAGTGATTGCTCATAGAATGAACTCAAATCGATGACACAGTCCTTTGGCTTAGGATGAATCTTCGCTTCAGGTTTTGTTATTTTTTCTTGTTTGATGATGGATTCACTTTGTGTCGCCATTTTTTCTTGCATTTGTGGGAAGGGTGACACCGCAGGTCTTGTCAGAATTAAACCTTGAGTGCCCAACTTTGGTGGAATCATTTTGGAAAGACAATAGTTTTGTGTTCTAGTATTGTTCAAAGTCTTTTCGCTCACAGGTGTGTTTTTGTAGTTGTTTCCATTAAGAATAATGTCCGTGGCTTGCTGTGTCAATGATTTTGAAGAGCCTGATGAGGACACCAACATTTTTGTTGGCTTGTTACAAGGCTTTAGCAACTGAGGTGTTCTCGATTCCTTGGACATAGCGGCTTGTTGCTGCTTGGTGTTTACTTCGCGATAACTCGGCGGTTTTTGGTTAATTGAGGAAGCTCTGCACACAGCTTGCTGTTCATCAATAACCTGCTTTTGTGCAGCTGGGTTTTGTTCACAATGGCCCGGTGGTTTTTTAAATGTTGGGAAGCAAACATCTTTTTGTATATCCCTTGCTTTTACTTGACCGTAACTTGTACCTTGATTAGGTTCACAGTGAGTTGGTGGACTTTGGTAGATCTTGCCAGAGCTTGCTTGTGTAGCTTTAACCTGGTTTCGATATTGGAAGGAATCTTCACTTAAACGACTTTTTTCGGGAAAGCAAACTTTTTTTGTCATATCTTCTGTCTTGTTTTTGTCAACTTTTTCTGGTAAGGTTTCGTCTCTACAGAGTTTCACAGTCGCTTCACTGCTTAAGTTGGTTTTTCTTTGCCGCACACTTGAAGGCACGACGCGAGGGCCTGGTTTTACACCACCATAGCTTGAAAACGTTAAACAAAGCGACTCGTTAATTTTTCTTACCATTTTACTCCTGCAAAACCATTAACATCTATCTCCTCCTTACAGCAGGAGGGAGTAGTTTTGTTAGAGCACATAAAAACAAAGTACCCAAAAACTCCTTTTCAGTCACATGTATATGTTATATACCGAAAACCTTTTTAAAGCAAAGTTGATTTGTAACCAATGAACTTTGGGACTTCTTGGAAGGACACTAGTTTAGTTACGCAATCATTTCAAAAACTTGAACTTTGAACTTGAACTTTTGGAACTTTATTTCTATAATAGTAATACTAATTAGATAAACATTAGTGCACTGATCCGCAAATAGCAGGGCTAATCGAGGCGAATCAGAAAACTAATTAAGTGCTAAATTACAGAACAAGCGAACACAACAATACAACTACAAAAGAAAAAGGAAAAAAGGAAAAAGGGATGGGGGTGGGAGAGCAATATTTTTCTTACTAGAAAAGCGTTGTTTCTAAAAAGAATGTTAAAGGAGAGGGAGGAAAAAATTTCAGTTTCCTTTTTTTCTCTCTCGCCAGGCTTGTAACTCTTTGTTCATCACGTTTTTTACTGCTTTGCTTATTTGGGAGATATCAAGGTAGTCATCGTGCTGGTGAAGCACGTCTAGTAATACCTCATGTAGTTTAATTCCAAAGTCAAATCGAAGTGTTTACTAAACAACGACTTGAGCTGCTTAAGTTAAGTCGACTGCAATTGATCTGTTTTGATAACTGCTTCACCAATCCTTGTGTATCATTAGCATTCGCTAACTAGGTTCGAGCTTTCAAGCTGGTGCTTTTTTCCGGTTTCCGTAGTGTACAGCGGACGAGAGCTGGATATGACAACAGCTTAGCCCCAAGCAGAGGCTGGTACTCAATTTTACAGCTGAGTCGACTGGAATAAGTCGGGTAAAGCGCTGGGCTTCTTGCTAAAGACTACAGTGCAGTGGGGGTCCGAATAGAGCTCGAACTCGCGACCCTAGGATTACGAGTCGAACACGCTAATCGCTCGGCAACTACACGGCATACCTCATTCAGTAAGGTTTGAATTGTGTGTAAAACTTTCATCTTTTTGATCAACATTGGATTTTCAAGTAGTTAGCAGAAGCTATCTCAATTTGAAAACTAACCTGTGACTTTTTTCCTGGTTGTCTTGGGTGGTATCGTGACCGGGTTGCGTGACTTTTACCGTAGTATCCTTGCGTGATATTTCTTTTTCTTTTTCCAAGGTTCTTTCATTTTCTGGCTCTTCATTTCCTGGAACAAAGGTGATTTTTGATCACGTCTTCATTACATGATATTGTGACTCTGTAGCTGTTACAGAATTTCGATTTCCAAAATACTCACTTACCATTGTTATGATCTATTTGTTGTTATCATTATATTTTGTTACAACTGTTTGTTTTAATGTCTCATTTTAAATAGCATTTAATGTTATATATTTTATATTCAAAAGTAAATTTTCTACTTTATCTAAAAATATACTAAAAAGCAAAACACTTTGGTTGCAACATTTTAGATACATGTTTCTATTCTAGAATGATCTCTAATGTTAAATTTATGCTAAAGTATCCTAACAAAAATAATCAACTTTGTAGTCAATATGAACTTAGCAGCATGCTCTTTTACCGTGAATAAGTTTCAAAGTGTTTTAAAAAGCAAAAATTGTTTGTTGCCAGTTTCAGTTTTCAATATCTTGGCAGTAAAACATCACTTTTGTTCTTAACTTTTTTTCAAAATTGAGAACATGGCAATGAAATGCATTGTACAATCTAAAGCATAAGCTGCAGCACAAACAGCTAAACGAAACCCGAAACAATTTTTACAACAAAACCCGACACAACAGAACTTGGTACAACATTCCAACAGAAAGGTAGACAAAAAACTCGCGCCAAATCAGCATCAGTTAATAGATTCAACCAATAACACACCGTTCTCACCAAGAGGCAGAAAAAAGATTCGCGCCAAAACAGCAACAGTCCAATACATGTAACCATTCACACACCGTTCTCACCGAGGGGGCAGAAAAACATCGCGCCAAAACAGCAACAGTTCAATAGATTCAACCAATTAACACATCGTTCTCACGGAAAGGCAGAAAAAGATTCGCGCCAAAACAGCAACAGTCCAATATATGTAACCATTCACACACCGTTCTCACCGAGGGGGCAGAAAAGCATCGCGCCAAAACAGCAACAGTTCAATAGATTCAACCAATAACATACCGTTCTCACAGGGAGGCAGAAAAACATCGCGCCAAAACAGCAACAGTCCACTATACGTAATTGTTCACATATCGTTCTCACAAAGAGGCGGAAAAAAATTCGCGCGAAAACAGTAACAGTTCAATATACATACATCCAACCATTTACTCACCGCTCTCGCCGAGAGACAGAAAATGCGTGCCAAACAGCAACAGTTCACTACATCCAACCATTTCACCCACCACTCTTCACCCGGAAGGCACTGAATACGTTACATGAAACCACAGCACGTATAAAGCAAACGTAAAGGATTAACTGTTGTTTTACCTGATAGGACTGCAGGAAGAAAGTCTTCACTGGAAAAATTTGATTGAAGAATTCCCATGGCGTCAACTGAGTCAGCACGTTGTGGTGTTGAAATATCGTAACAATTGTCCTGATTTAATTGCGCTTTTTTTTTAGCCCTGAAACTTTAAAGATTCATACAAATGAATTATTGTTAGACAGATTGTTTTTGTCAAGTTAAACTAAGACAGTGCATCCGTTATGGAAATTTTTCGTCCGGGAGTGACATGGGTTATTGGCCAGAATGGGTGGAACAAAACTTTAATAATACCCGCATACCTCTGACATCTTTGCTGTTGCAACTCTCGGAGATACCAAGGTTAGAAAGCTGCTGGGCGTGTGATTCAACTTTAGTAACAGAAAAAGTATGGCGGGGTATCCAGTCGCTAGGCGTGTAAATTACTAAATAACAAGAAATTCTCCAACCAAAGGCTAAATCAAACTGGGGAAAGAATGGAAGGGGGACGGAGAGTGACTTTGGAACGCTTAGGTAAGTAATGTTGAGGGCCGGGTTGTATTCTATGTAACTTTCAGAAAAAACTTCTTGTTTGTTTCGTCACGCTTACCTAAAACATCGGCAAAGCTTTACTTTACGCATCGACTTCCAGTTAAATTTCATCAGCACATACTTACAAGAGTGTCTGAAAACGGACAAAGAACTAAAATAAGAAACATAAACTTTATATATAAAGCACTCGGACAACTAAACTTTCGGACAAAAAATCAGTAAAAATATGCAAAACTTAATTGTCCGAAAAATTAATCGTCCGAACATCAAAATCTCCGAAAGTTTTAAAGTATGCTTAAATTGAACTACTGACTTTAGTAGTTAGGAATAGATTTACAGTCGAACCTCTATTAAGCGGCCACCCTCGGGGAATGGTTTGGTTGCCGCTTAATAGAGGTGGCCTCTTAATAGAGGTTCATCAAAAAAGAGCCTTGGGCGTGATCAGTTGTTTGTTTATTGTTTTTCATACCCTCAAATAACTTTGTCTTTTTAGAAAGCTACCAACAAGCCAGCAAAACGAAGGAACCCTTGCTTAACTGTTTCATCGTCTCAATTAAATCTATCAAGTAAACCTGGCTTAAGTAGAAAATGTTTTTGAATGTAACTTGAACCGAAGTGAGGTTATATTGACTCAGAGAACTTGAAAACTGACACTATTTCCTTGGAAAACGATATTCTTACTTAAAACAAAGAAGTAGTTTCGCTTAAAATGACTCCTGTATCAAATTTTACCTCTCTTCGCAAAAAAGTGAGGTGGCCGCTTAATGAAGGTAAATTTACACACAAAAATGCCATTTCGGACCGCTCAGGGGTGGCCGCGGCCGCTTGATAGAGGTGGCCGCATAATAGAGGGTAAATTTAAAGTAAATGACTGAGAAATTTTCCGGAACTTTGAGAAGTGGCCGTTTAATAGAGGGTGGCAGCTTAATGGAGGGCCGTTTTATAGAGGTTCGATACAATTTGTTTATAAACATGTCGCTAGACTTTAACTGAATAGCGGAACGAAGCAATACCACCCTCGTTTTTGTTGGTGTTGTTTGTAAACTAGTATACGTACACAGTAGTTTTGTTGACAAATTTTTAAAATGTGTTTACCGTTGCCGTTTGTCCAAAATTTTTCATATGAAAAATGTCCGAACTTTTTATGTCCGAAATTGAATGGCCGAAAGTTTAAGGTCCGAAGATTTTGTAAATGAAAGAAATCTGCTGAAGGTTATGTGGCTAATTTTGAGTGTCTACTCGTCGCACACTTGCATTTCAAAACTTTTGGTGGTTGAATACGCAAGAACACATTCCAATTTTTCACTTTCGCTACAACAGTTTTTCACGAAAGCTACGCACAGGCCCAAGTTGTTAAATGGCCGATTAGTAATAACCCTGGGACAAATTTTAAACCTACCTTCTTGGCAGTCCAACCTTACGAGACTCGTTGGAGCTGTAACTTTAGAATTGCCATATAATTTCCATGAAAAATCTTAACAGTATTTTATAACAACCGTAAACCTTTCCACGGGCCTAGAGAAGAAATAACTGCGTGAGAATTTACTAGCACACCAGGGACACCAGGGACTGGAAAGGTTAGGGGTTGCGGATGGTAAATCCGAGACTGTCCGAGATACCGAGACGGACTTCTTAAAATTCGCGCCAAAGACTTTCAAAACAACGAATAAGCTGAGACAGAGACGTTACAATCGAAAAATCTGAAACTGAGACTCCAAACAAATTTCAAGTAAAATTTGAATTTCGAGCTCTGCCGGAAATGCCGAGAATGTGAGTCATTTATGAGAAAATCCGAGATTGCGAGACGGAGAAAAATTTAGAAAATACGAGAGTTCGAGACATGACAAAACAAATGATAAGATTTCGGGAACAAGCCGCAATTTGCCGAGACTTTCATTTTTTAAGGGGCCATTCGCTACCTAGGGTATACAGAGTACAAACTCATCTACTCACAGGGGGCCGGGTGGGTGTAAAAATCGCTCATCTCGATTGATCTACGTTTTCTTAATTAAAACGTACGAATTTTCGAAAAAAAATCTAAATTTAGTAGTCGCTAAAATCAGCGGTCTTTAAAGACTTAAAAGCTTTTATCAAGGTAGACAAAATATTTCAATCCAACTCGACTAAACTTTCCAATGCTACAGGATGTCATTAAAAACAAACTGAATATTAAAAGAAGAAAAAATACACGAAAAAGAGAAAAATGGCATTTTTTTGCGTATTTTTAAACCTCTGAGCATCTTTTTGTTGTTGAGGTTTGTAAAGTTTATACGATTGCTCAATCGCTTTTCAGGAGTGTTTTCGCAAATTTTAACTCAAAATTTGACTCCCAAAAAAAACATGTTCAATTTTACCCTAAAAGATTTGAGTGTGAAAGGAAATTTAATTTTCCTACCAAATGCAAAATATTTTTGTCAGTGCATAATGTCGAGCAACTTGAACAAACAGTTCTATGTAACTGTCAGTAAAAATTCAGTATATAGATAACTAAGGCTTTTCTTAAGTTTGAAATTCTTGTCTTCTTCTTTGATCATTATTCACAACTGGATCGCACTGCAACAGTTGTTATGGTCAAAACTACAATTATATCTATATGTTAATAACCTTCCTTGATAAATAAACTTAAAAAGTGTCCTTTCTAAGGAGAAACTTGAACCCCGGAAAAGTTTTGAAAATTTGTTAATCCGCCAAAAACTCAACCTTCGGAAGTAAATTGCCTTGGATGTGAAACTTAATAATTACAACCTAGAAAGACAGAATGCAAAAAAACTTACCGGTTTCAAAACTTGCTTTGCAAAGATTTTTCAAACGCGGGATATGCAATTATTGAAATCTTTCGTATCTACGAAATTTACTGGTTTATATACTCCGGATTCCTCTACGTTTGTATGAGTTTAATTGAGTAAATGGTTTCATCATTTAACTCTACAGCTGCAAATTCGTTTTTTTTTGTTGTATGACGACAAATAATACGAAGCCGCAAAATTTCTAAATTTTGTTTTGTTCGTGTATACTCGTCAACTTTGCTCGCGCTTGTCACATCTCCCCCAACAAGTGTTGAGCATCTTCATCAATTTTTCTATAATTATTTCTTAAGACTATCCATTTTTTTAATCGTTTCGATAAAATAAAGTGAAATTGAAAAAATTCAGAATCCTCTTTTCTATTCGATTAGATTCAGGTTCCATTAACAGGCGCGCGCTAGCCAAATATGGCTTGCATCCATATAAGGGCAATACATGTGCCGTCCAGTCAATGGGCACTAGTCGGAGAGAGTATTTTTGTGGTGTAAGCAAATTTATCCTAGAATGGATGTAAAGTTTGGTTTTGTTCCATCTCCAGTCGGTATTTACAAAATAACCGCGGACTGTAATGGAATAACTGCCGTGAATCTAGAAGCAGTTAATGAAAGTAAACTTGAAGAGGAGTCTCCGACAGCTGATTCCATGCATGTGTGCGCGGGCGAAGGCGAAGAAAACTCGGCTGAACTGCACATAAAAGAGGGCGCTAAATGGCTTGAAGAGTACTTCAAGGATCCGTGTAAAGCATATCAAATGGAGATACCGAAATTAAACACGGAAAGATTTGCTAAGAAAGAGTTTCATCGCAAAGTCTGGGAGGTATTGACTGAGAAAATCGGGCCTGGCTCGACCATTAGCTATGGAGAGCTTGCTAAATTGGCGGGAAATCCGAAAGGCGCAAGGGCTGCTGGGATGGCAATGAAGACCAACCCAGTGTCAATCATTGTCCCATGTCACCGGGTGGTCACCAGCACTGGTGCAGTTGGTAACTATAATTCACCGAATGGTTCAAAGACAAAGCAATGGCTTCTGGACCATGAGAAAAATGCAAGTCACCCGAAAATACTGTCGTGATGCACTAAGGCAAAGTGTTGCACTGTTGTACTTGCTGCATTTCAGTTAATCAAAAGTGAAGCTGTTGTGTTTTAGGCAATACAGCTTAAAATTAAAATTTTCACCTTAGTTTAGCATCCTAGCAGGCAAGATGAAACAGACATGTAAATTGACAGGGATTTGCTGATCTTGCATGGGGTTAATTACAGCAAATTTGTGACAAGCAAGGCTAACATAAGTTAAGTTTTTTGTAAGTAATGCAATATAACATACACTAAGCATTGATTATTTTTTGATAAGATGGTCAGTTATAAGCGAGTTTCAGCTGATGTAATTGTTACATTCTGCCTCATTAACATACAACTTAACTTGTAGAAAGAACAGAGATAAACATCAACTGACTTTAAGACTTTCGAATACTTATTGAATTTAATGAGTGGCCTAGCCTCCTCCACAGGCAACTCTGTTTATTTTTGCCGAACAGCAATGCCATGAGAATGATGGGCTGAAGGCTCAGAGAGAGCTGAACTGTCGGTTCTATAAGTGTAGTTTCAATGAAAAAAATTACCACTCAAAAAAAATGCAAAACAACTGGAGGCAAGAATGATAATGAGCCATACATTCTTTGTAAAGTTTCTAAATTTTAAAACCATATCTCAGAAAGGTTACTAAGCATACAAATCTCATATTTTGAAATAAAGTTTGTTCTGCAGAAACATTTCATTGTTTAGAAGCTTTGTTTCTATAGCTGAATTAGAAGAGTGCATAATAATTATTTACTAATGAGGCAAAAAATGTAAACAAAAACTCGCCAATAGCAACTATTTTTTATAGTGGTCAGAAAACATGTGAACAGAACATTTTTCTTTTTAAAGACATAAAGATAGGAACCTTAGTTTTGCTGGCCAGGAGAACTGTATTGAAAAACTGCCCAAGGTCTCTGTAGAGACTTTGGTCACTATGGGTGTCCTTGCCACCAAATTAACATATGTTGTATTTGTAAAGTTTTGGCATTGAAATCATTTTCATTCAGGTTAGAAATGTTAAATGCAGTCAGGAACATGTTACAAATTTAATTCTTTCGAACTTTGTAAGTTTATTCTATAGTGCTATAATATAAAAGCATAAATTGTCTTTGGTTAACAAATTTTGTTGCATGGTTTATTAGTTTTTGGGACTTAAAAAGTGTCATTTGTATACTAAACACTCTTGTATGGAACAAATACATTCAAAATTAAATAAACAAAAAATATAGATATAGGGGAAAAAAGTCAATTGGATGTTTTTTTTGCAAGATAAACTCACTGGGCAAGATGTTGCCACCATTCCATGGTTGAGCAGTATTTTGGAGCATGAAATCCAATATGGCAGCTAAACCATGCCTAGTGATTTTTCCTTGCAAAAAAAACACCCTGTTGCCTGCAAAGAAGCAGGCTATTACCATTACTGTAAATTAAGATTGTATTTTTTCAGTAAGCAGTGGTCAAGCAAGGCTGGTGTCACAGAGGGAGCAAGGTGGGCAGCTGGCCCCTAATTCTCAGACTAAGTCCATTTTTTAACTTTTGTTCACATTCAACAAGATTGAAAGCTGCCCCCCCCAGTTACTCAGGCTTTGGTTGGCCCTGTCAAGAACTGTTCTCTTCGTGTTAATCATTAATGTAATCATCATAGTGATGATAACCATTATTATCATCATCATTATTGCCATTATCACCACCACCATAATTTCTGATGTTATCATTATCATTGTCATTATCATCATCATCAATACTTAAAAAAAATATTTTCACCATCAAGTAAATCTGAATTAGCAATGCCTTTTAACAGATTTCATTGTTTTGTTTACAAACACACCTTTTCATTTTGAAACACTGTTGAAATACAAAAAAGAAAAATTTAACCAACTCAGCAATTGAGTTATTAACCACTTAAAAAATCCCATTTTTTCTTGCGTTTTCAGACATTTTAAAAAAATTAAAGCATGTGTGTTGACAAAACAAAATACAGACCCCTTTTAAAAAATACTGCATCCATTGCACAAGTTACATTATATCAACTCAGCTCAAAGTATGAGTGGCTTGGTAAAAACTACTAAGCAAAGCTTGAGAAAAAGATGTCCAAAAGCCAACAAAATTGAAACTGGAAAGTATAATTTATGTTGGTTTTCACGGCTTGACGAACTAGAGAGCTTGGAAGAGTTTTACTTATCTTTAGTTTACTTTGTTTTATCAATTGCCATCTCCCTACCAAATGACTTATAACTGACTAGGGTTGATTGGGTTGAATTGAGCTAACAGCAGTTTAATAGTTTCTATATTGAAATTGCCATACTGATAGTTCATCTGTTCGATAATACAAAGGAATCAGTGTGGCTCAGTGGTTGAGGTGCAAGATTTGTTTGTCCCAGGTTCAAAGGCTTTGGCTTTGCTTATCCAAGAGTCAAATCCACCAAGCTTGTCAAGCCCATAGGAAGGAGGGGGGGCTGCCTGTTTTACATTTCTTTCTCAGACAACCTACAAAACTTTTCAGAGGAGTACTCCGAGACTTGTGCCTTCTGCACTCATTCAGTCCATCTTTTTTATTGCACCCTCCCACAATAAATCCTGGCTGCAGATCTGCTTGTAAATAGCAAACTGGTATATAGACTTGTTTGCTTAGGGGTTACTGGCATGCAATTGGGGTCCTGCCCTGTCTCTTGATCTCTGCCACTATGACAACTGATTAGAAACTTGGAGTGATGTAACAAAATATCTGTCTACATAAATTTTTCTTAAAACTGGCAACACAGCTGTTGTACCAAACAAATTTTTTCTCAAACCATCACTTTTCTTTATCCAATTGGTATTTCAGAAAATGAAACAGCTGGACAGATAAAGTGGTCACTCAAAATTATTCTGCTGGATTTGTTGTACCATTTTAATACACCAACAGATAGCCAATGGAAATATGCATCCCCAGGACTTTTTGAAAACCAGCTTTTTTGAAAAAATCATGGTTGGAAAAGCTTCCAATTTACCCATCATTGTAAGAAAGAAATTTATTTTTGCTTCTCCATTTTGCTTTAAAAACAATACCATACTTTCAGAAACTATCGGGGTGACTAAAGCCTCGTCAACCTGTGAATTTGGATTTACAAGCAAAAACTGGCTGGCCATGTCCCTGACTCGAATCCTATAGGTTTCAAGGAGGCAGGTTTGATGAAATCCTGACCAAGTTTAGGGGTATTGGCATGATATTTTTTCAAGGGCCTAATGTGGAAAGATTTTTTGTATTGGGTTTTAAAGCCTGTGTGTTTCCTTGAGTTCAAATGGTGCAGGAATTTTTTTACAAGAGATTACACTTGCAGGATGTTTAAATGGTTGGCCCTTAAAAGCCAATTTACTACCTAATTACAGTGGAACCTCAATATAATTAATATCTCAATATTTAAACAACAATTTTTCCATTCCCCTCGATCTTTTTTATGTTATACATTAGGTTTCACTGTATCATGTTAAAAAGTTTTGACAGTAGTATTTTTGCCATATTTTCTACATAAAAGTTAAAAAGGAATGATTTTTTTTACCATTTTGTTTTTTTGGGGAGAAAGGGGGGTCCTGAAGGTGGCAACAATAACTCTTACTGGAGTAAGGGCACAGACATATTGTATTGATCAGCAAACTTTCCTGTGTGAAAGATCATTAATTTTTAATACCAGGTATGCTAGCATATAAGAGAAACAATGCTGTTGCACAACTGCCGACTAAAGAACCAACACCAACAGACTAAAATGTGAGAAAGTCTAACATGGTTATTGTTTTATATGGCTTAATCTGTTTACAGAATAACAAACAATATGTTTTGAATTTTATTTGAAACAACAAAATGTACTTGAACAAACAGGATGTGATTCTTAATTTTCATTTTTACTCTTTTTATCTTTTTTGTTCTTAGTTTCTGTGTCACTGTTTTTCACCTCATTATTCAGTTCTACCCACTCTTTACTGAGTGGCGCAAACATGTAGGCCACTGGTCCTGGACCATACAAATGTGTACTGACATTCCCTGGAGGCTTGGTTGAGTAAATTCTTTTACCACTGGGTGTCAGTGCAAAGTTGTAGTTGGTCTCATTTTCAAGACATTCCTCAATCTTTTCTTCGAGGTTTTCTGTTGTCACAAAATGAACACTTTCTTCCTATAAAGAGATGTTACACAAGTTTTTAAAATTGCTGCATTTGTGCACAATATTTATGGGTTTGTCTGTAAATGGGCCAATAAAATAAATTTTCACTGTCTGATTGAACTACATCCAAAAAAGAAAAGTAAATCTTTTTCATTCAGTTCATGGGCAGCAGAACCAGGGAGGGGGAGGGGGGACATTGGTGCCCCAAATAATTTGGTTGGGTAACCAGGCCCCCCCCAATAATTTGTTGCTAATATAAGAAATCTTAGATTTTATAACCAACTGTTACAATTTCAACTGTGCCCCCCCCAATAATGTTTTGCTTCTATCACCTATGCAACTCAATTGGATGTTGCTACCCATAGACCTGCAAAAGATACTTTCTTTTTTTTCAACTGAACCTAAGTTTTTGATAGTAAGACAAAGCTCAAACTTGATAGCAAACAGTCTCATAATTCTAATAATGCTGTTCTCATAAGCACTCCAAATTAAACCTATAATTTGGTAAACTTTTTTTAAATCAAAACTGTCATCTCCTAGAAAATTGTATTTATACCAAACAATTCAACAATTTTATTTTACCACTTAGTATATATAACATATGTTTACAGTTACAGCTCTGTAGAGTGGAGGGAACAGGATTTATAACCATAGCGTTAATCAAGCAATCCTGCATCCTTTTAAATTTGAGTATACAAAATAGGGGATGCTAAGTAATAATTATAACTTTACATGCATGATTATAGGTATTATACATAGGAGAATGTGATTTGGAAGCAGGAGAATTATACCACTGAACTGGTACATAGTTGAAAAGGAGGGTTCTTTTTAAACTATTACTACAAAGCCTGAGGAAAGTGTGAAGAGTTGTATATCATTACCTCAAAGGAAAATCTTTGTATTTTTTTTTAAAGACATTTTAATGTTAAAACACCCTGCAAAACTAGTTTTAACTAAGATTAGAGTAATTAATTTTAAGTAACTAGTAATTAATTTTAAGTAACTAGTAATTAATTTTAAATAAATAGTTTTAGAGTACCACTCTGTTAACAGTAAACAATTTTGCTACTTGTTGCTTGTCAGGGGTATAGTCAGGTGCCTGTGACCCCACCTCCCCACCCACTCCTTTTGTTAGCCTTTTTAAAGCTAACAACCTACAACTAGCAAAAATGACAATTTTGTGAGCACACTCACTTTGATGCAGTGTGACCCCCCTCCCTTTGAAAACTCCTGGATAGGCCCCTGCAAAAAAATTTATTAACCACTTACAATTGCTTTCAGTACTATCTCTGTCCTCTCTTTCTTCAGTTGCTCTTGGCGCAATAGAATGTTCTGTAGTCTTTGCTCTTCCTTTTTTGTTTTTCTCATCTCATTTTTAATAAGTCTTTCTTGCCTGTGTGTAAAATTGAGTTAAAAAACAAGGATACAGTAGCAATTATTTATAGACATTGTTTTTCGTGTTTATTAACCCTCAACCTACTCAAAACGGTTTCACATAAACCAAAAATGTTCTAACTTTAAAAACACTGCTTGAAAACCTGAAAAGTGACTATCCATTTTCTTTTACTTTACCAGTAGATTCTGAAAACGTCCATTACTTCAACAAACTTTGAAGTTTGTAATTTTGTCGAGATTTTTTACTTTGGTTTCTAAAAAAGAATGAGGATAAGAGTACATAATATAGTGTTACCCAGTTGTTGCTTGCTCATTTGCCTTCTTAACTGTTGGGTAAGCAGATAATCGTTTTCATGCTCACAATGACAGTTCCTAATGGCAATCTGACTCTATTAGTTTGCCACCTTAGGTTGACAGTATCCATTTTTACAAAAAGTAAGCAGAACTGTAACTTACGGTGATACAAATAAATAACTGTTTTTTATTGTTAATAATTTGATACACTTTTCATCAAAGTCTCAAATGACTATAGGCTATCAGCTACTTCTGAGGATATTTCAGGGTTAAAAGGGTAGGGATGACCATCCGAAAAGTCTTCAAGATACCCTCAAAATTTTTCACCCTAAAAAATACCAACTCAAACTAGCTGAACTTCTTCTCTGGATAGCTAGCGGATTGGCTCTAAATTCCCCTTGTGTTGCGCTGAACATGAAATGCAGTAAAAAAGGCATGCATGTAATAGGATGGTCACCAGAGGACTTTATCTCAACTTTTTATCAGTATGCTAGCTAAATGCTTTCTCAAGCCTAGGTGGATCATAGGGCCGGTGATTATCTCCACTTTCTGTAGAGTTAAGCAGAAAAGAGTCTTTTGAGTCTTTGTTCAAGGACACAACACAGTGGTCCAACTGGGGCTCGAACTTGTGACCCTAGGATTATGAGTCAAACATGTTAACCACTTGGTCACTGTGCCACCCACCTTATCAGTTTGCGTGTTTGCTAAAATACAGGATTGTAAGCAGTCCAATAGCTTGGCATTTTTCAACCCAAAGAACACCAGGCTCCTGGTTTCCTTTAATAACCCCTAAAAAATACGATGGTCATACCTACCAAACCAATGTAGAGAGAACCCCCGCCTCAGGCAGTAACTAGATTTCCTTATTTTCTAAACAGGCTATAAACTAGGTAGTACTCATAAATGCTGATCTGAAAAATCCAGCTACCTTTTTATTGATATCATTTCATAATTATTTAGCTTTCAACTTTTGTGTTTATACAATACTGAGCTAACCAACTGTTATACTGCCGCCTGGTTAGCCTAGTTGGTAAGGTGCCAGTCTTTCGTGCAAGAGGCTCAGGTTCGATTACTGGTGCCGGACCTTCACTCAAAGTCTTAAAACAACTAAGGAGAAGGTGCTGCCTTTGCCCTTACATCTGCAAACAGTTAGACTTTCGCATCTTCTCGGATAAGGACATTAAACCATAACCCAGTCTCTCAATCTCCTATCGAGGGACTTAAAGGAACCCGCAATACTTGTCGACAAAGAGTAGGGTGATCCCGGTGTTGTGGTCTGTCTCTTGTATTAACTGAGGGCAACTCTTATAAAAATAGTTGTGAGCCGTGCGGACTGTCTAAGACCCTCAATACCAGAGTCAACTGTAAACTATTGTTAAGCACCTTTGAACATCTACCTATGGAAAAGGTGCTGTATAAATGCTAATAATGCTAATAATAATTATTATTATTATTAATTATTATACTTAAATAATACATTCAATTGTAGTTACTATTACAGCCTGGGTCACCTGTGTAGCATGCTCACAAAATGCAAAACAAGTTACATTAGACTAGTTGAAAACATATATGACATTGCTTTAATTAAATCAGTTAGCATAGAATTATAGATGTACAAACTGTGATTGACATGAAACTATTTGGCTGCAGCTCCCCCCCCCCCCTCCTTCCCTTCTGATGGTCCTGCTATGCACTGGATATTGGGAGCTGATCAATGTTCTATTCGGGACAGCTGGACACTAGTAATGAACTAAAGCGATTTCATGTTACAGGTACTACCTTTTCTTTGCCAAAATCTCATTCTCCTGTTTCAAATCTTCTATAATTCTCTCCTCTAACTGCCTTTCTTGCTGAAGTAGTTTCTGCTGCTCGCTCTCAGCTGCTGCTTTCCTTTCCTCTTCTGCCAGCCGTTCATCGCGAAACTTTGCAACAACTAGTTTGACACTTTGTAAATAATCCTTTTGAATTTGGATATTCTTAGCTTTTTCAGATGCACTTTCTTTTCTCTTTCTTCTGCTAACTGCTTCTGGAGTTGCAGATAAAAACCGCACTGTTTGCAATGTATGATTCGAAAGCAAACATGTTCGTATTCTGGCGAAATTAACCAATTTTTTAACAAGAGCAGCCATCTTGGAAATTTTCCCCCTTATGTTGTCAGCGGTTGTTGCGAAGACCTGTTAGAGAATTCGTGTGGTATACAGTATAGATGCACCTGCTCATCAGTTACTTTACCATGGATTATCAGCAATTTGATAGTTTAGAATTTTGGAAAGAGACACCAGCTCTACTAATTACCTTTGGAAGCTTCGTTGTTGTGTATCTTACGTATTATCTTCTTTTTCTGGTCAGAAAACCGCGCCTTGTTTTTAATATCGGCTCGCCAGTTGGCCATTTCCTCGTGGAGAAGTGTCCGGTTTTATCTGAATCATACTGGCCAACTTTCTGGTGTTTTGAGGGCCGATTTCAAACGATTGTGGGTCACTTTTTGAAAAACCACCCATCCTTTCCATTTCGAAGAGAACTGATCCAAACCCCAGATGGCGGAGAACTTTATCTTCACTGGCTTGATTGTGATCACGTCTCGAGCGGCGAAGCTCAACCCACTGTTGTGATACTGCCTGGTCTAACAGGTACATTCCAAGACAATTATGTACTTCAGTTGGTGAGAAAGATGAAGAGTTTTGGCTACCGGATAGTGGTTTTTAACAACAGAGGTTTAGCGGGTTGCAAGCTGAAAACTCCAAAAGCTTTTTGTGGCGCATGTAGTGATGACCTAGAATTTGTTATTTCTCACGTTCATAACGCGTATCCAAATGTTCCTCTGGCAGCTATTGGATATTCTCTCGGTGGCATGATACTTACCAACTACCTAAGTAAGAAGGGACAGAGAAACAAATCATCTGGTTTGGTTGCCGCAATGGTGGTTTCGATTCCTTGGAACATGTTTGAGTCAAGAGAATCTCTGATGCAGCCCCTTAACTACCATCTATTCAACCGGCATCTTACCAGACGGCTGATAGAATTATTCCAAGATAGTATTTCCAATATTGATTTGTATAAAGATAATGAGGTACCATATGATATTGACCGAGTCCTGAGCTCAAAAGCTATTCACGAGTTTGACGACAGAGTTGTAGCACCGATGTTTGGCTTCAAGGACTTCTCGGAATATTATTCTGCAGCTAGCATTCACACAAAACCATTGCAAAGAATTAATGTACCACTTCTTTGTTTGAACTCTGCAGATGATCCATTTGCACCACTACACTCAATACCTATCAACTTGATAAAGAAATGCCCAAAATTACTTCTTGTTTTAACTGATTATGGAGGTCATACTACATTTGTCGAAGGAACTTTTCCTTTTGGTCAAAGCTATGCAGATAGAGTGGCAGGCCAGTTTCTTAAAGCAGTTTTTGAAAAAAGATCATAGTCTTGCCTAACTTACTGATAAACAGAATTTTTCAGTGGTTTTGAAACAAGAATCCAATTAATATCAGGATCTTTTTGATTAAATGTTACTACTAAGTTAACACAGTGTTCAAACTAGTAAAAGAAATGACAGGGTAGCCTAACTTACATGTCATTAGTATTTATGAGTTCATCAGTATTAGCAAGATTGATTTTTAAAACCAATCTGTTACTGCTGATTAGGCAGTAACAAAGCCAGCACTGTGAAAACAAGCAAAGAAACTGCTGTTTGGCTTAGAACTATGTAAAGTCAAATGATTGATCAAATGCTTAGAATATAATGTTGAAACATAATTATTTTTTGTTATATTAGTTATATCTTACCTTAAGGCTGAGGCTGTGAAAATGACAGGGTGCTGAGAAAAATGACAGTTTATTTAAACTCAAATTTATAAAGTAACTGTAGCTTAAAAGTTTATATGCTTTGAAACTTACCTGAAAAAGTTAGTAAATTGTAATTTGAAAGTATTACATTTCAAAGTTGTCAACATTCAGTGTGCGAATTTTAGTATTGACCCTTTTGTACCTCCACTAATAGCTCTGAATTATTGAAAATATAGAATGAAGGAAACTGCTTCTCAAGTTTGAGTGATCAGAAAAAAACTCTGAGTCAGTGACAGGAATCAAATGCACAATCCTCTGATTACTGGTCAGATGCTGGACCCACTGAGCTATACAGACCCACCAAGTTGCAAAACTTCTGCATTAATTATCGAAAATGTACTTGTTTATCGTCAGAGCTAAGCGAAGGGGAGCTTTGAGAATTTACGTAGGGTTCCTGGTGCTGAGTCAAAACTTAGCCTTAACACCAGGAGCCCCAATATTACATATTTTGATAAAAGGAGGCCAAAAGAAATTTTTTAAATTTGGAGATGAAATTTTGGCCAAATGGGATTTTTAGAACCTTTCGAAAATCCCAGTACTTTTTGGGTCATGAAAAAATGCAGTTTTTTGGGGGGGTTTGTGTTTTACTTAACAAAGCACAATTTGTTCGGTATGCAGTCAAAGAGAAGGAATGATTTTGCATAGACATATGATGAAATTGGGAACTTTTTTGGGTATAAAATATCAGCCTATTTTTTTCCAATTTATATCTCCATACAATTATTTCATATACTTTTTTGCATGTGCTTTTTAGCATTTTCTCTTATCAAGAAGTCGCAGAAATGTTCTTTATTTGAGTGCACACTTTCAGAAATCAAAATTGGGAAATCAGGGCAGTTCAAAAAGTAAGCTATTAGAAGTTGTTTGGAAAGTTTTGAAAGTATAACTAATATTAAAATGTCTTTATGTACACTTATTCTTAGTTTTTCATGTTGGTTATTTTTTAGTTGTTTTGTTTTTGTTTGTTTCTTCTGTTATTTAGGACCTTTCTTCTCTTCCTTGCTGCTCCCAGTCTTGAAATATAATCAATCTTGCAACCGATAACTTGAACCACGAAATAATTGGGGAAGCCTCCCTTAATTTGCTTGTCACCCCCCCTCCCCCCTCCCTTCCTCTCAGAAAGCTCTTAAATTCCCCCAAATTAATTACTTGAATTGGTTACTACATAACAGAACGTAGAATGAACGATTTTATTACATTTGTCTTGGAGCATGAATATATAAAATTCAAATGCCCCATACATGTGTTTTTAAAATTTGGTTGGGATGGAAGTGTGGGCTACCTGTGGTTCTAGTGCTCATCAAGCCGAATATGTAATGTTGGATGTCAACGTTTTTGACGCTTCGCTAATATCAAAAGAGCTCAAGATTTCAGATAGTATCGGCTATCAACGGAATTTGTGACCGTGAAGAAAAACTTGTCGGGCAATATGAATGCGAAACAATGCAACGAGGCTTCGGCAACTCCAACAGAGTGTGTCAGCTGACCAACGGAATTTGTGACGTCATTCCTAGATCTCCGATCGCTGTACCTTGTACGGCGGCCATTATTGATGAAGGGAGACGAAGATTTAATCCATTTCCATCCCAGACTTCTTTTGTATCTTTAGATCGATTTTTAAAAGCAGGATATTTTACATATTTTTAAAATGTGGAAAATACGAGAATTAAGTGATAAAGTGTAAGTAGACAAATTCATTTTGAAGTTTATTTGAGTTGTCTTATACCCCGGAGAGAAGAGGCGACTCTTCAGGCGAACAACCCGGAATTCTAACATACTCTTGACTGTTTTAATTTCAAGGACGAATGTTGTGATGAACTACTCTGATGTTGAATCAAAAGTTCGAGAAGCGACAAATGACGATACTTGGGGACCGCACGGTACGATCATGCAGGAAATAGCAAAATTTACTTTCACGTATGAACACTTTCCTGAAGTGATGTCGATGCTTTGGAAGAGAATGTTTCACGAAACAAAGAAAAATTGGAGAAGAATATACAAGGTAAGGGCTGAGCTGATCCACTCTCAAAATTGCTGTTTTGTTGTCCTGTATAATGTCTGTGACGTGTTCGTTGTTTTGCATTTCAGTCTCTGTTGTTACTCAACTACTTGGTTAGAAATGGTTCGGAAAGAGTTGTAACTAGTGCGCGAGACCATATCTACGATCTCCGTCAGCTGGAAAACTTTAGCTTCATTGATGAAAATATGAAAGATCAAGGAATAAACGGTGAGTTCTTGCCGTCGCTGTATTTAAAAATCACGATATTTTCTGTCGTTCGGTCTGTCTGGTATAGTGAATCATTGATCAGACCCAATGACAGTTGATACCGACACAAACTTTAGTTTAGACTTGTCTGGATATTGAGAACAAGCAAGTTACTTGTCAAAACTCATTTTAAACGTGTTAAAAATTTTCGTAATAGTTCGCCACAAAACCAAAGAGTTGATCGAACTTATTCAAGACGACGAAAGGTTAAGACAGGAGAGAAAGCGAGCGAAGAAAAACCGCGACAAATACGTTGGAGTTTCCTCAGAGGAGGCGGGATACAAAAAATACAGTAAGCAATAACCTGTATTGATATCCCGTAGTTTTGAACCAGTCTTTAGATATTATAGTTACAATTAGAAAATCACTCAGCTTTTGAAATTGTGGAGAGGTTTATCTTTAATTACAAAAAAACTTTCATCAAGATATCTTTTGAAAATCTCTACTGACCACGAAGTAATCAAAAATCTTGTAATTGGTGTTTTGACTGTAACACCTGGCCCAGAAAATAACCACAGTGAGCTATTTGTGTCAGGTCAGGTTCACAGTCGTCATGTAACTGCAGATTCTGCATTCGGTATCTGAACAAAGACTGCAATGTAGAGGGACAGGCAGTTGAAACAATTGATAAAAATCTTTTTGACCTCCCCCGGTCCCTTCTTCCTTTGCATACACTTGCAACTGACAATAACTAATTTTAGAAATTTACTTACACCAAGATTTCTTTTGAATTTATTACTAAAGTTAGTGATTTTCAAAACATTAAAAAGCTATGCTTTTAAATTGGAGCTAGGCTTGTTAAAAATTTGATAAAAAGAGTTAAAAAGGTGACACTTGTTTAAAATGTTATATATAGACATTATAGTGACAGTTTACTACTGTTGCCTTCTTCAGGATTTTCTGTCTTTACTATTTATCTTCATCAGTTCTATGGTTTGAATTTATGTTTGCAATGCCAGATCCCTTCATTCATTGCAATTGTATTCATTGAGAGTGGAGACTCTAGTGGCACTGCAACCAAGTTACATCACTTTCAAAGTGGCAGCATGCGGGAAATTCAAACCGTAAAACTGGTTAAACTGCTTGGAATTAGTTACATGCACATAATTATCTGGTATGAATAAAGACTTAATCAAAGTTTTATTCAAAGTGTAATCAATTGGATCACAAAACCGGACACTAGTCATTTGTTTTAAATTTTAAAAATGTGTAAGATAAAATTTGATTGTCTTGTTTATGAAATGCTGTTTATCCAGGAACATCAACCAACTCTAAACAAATAATTGGACTCCATTCAGACTAAATTTTTTGTTTGATTCTTTATTCTATGTTGTAACACCTTCACAGTTTTATTTGTATACAAGAGATCTGTGTTATGTTTAAATAAAATCCTTGATAATAGAGTCATGATCATTCCGAAACATCAGACATATGCGATAATTTTCATTCTTAAAGTTTTTATTTGAAATCAATAATATTATACAGTGGAGGATTTGTTTAGTGAGGACCTTTAATTATTGTTAAAACTTATTGAATTTTGAGGTTTTGGAATTTTGAAAGTTTTCACATATCTGTTTATCAGGTG
>JAOBAT010044233.1:0-30166 GCA_026413305.1 Hydrozoanthus tunicans | reverse complement strand
CCCTTTGACCATTTAAAGAAAATCAAACAGCGGCCAAAGTACCTTTAAGTCTGAGATGTAACATTGCACTGGGTCGAAATCAACGACAGGCACCTTTAATTCGTGACCACGAAAACTTGCTGTTTTGCTTGGTTTGTAACAATCAATAGCCTCGTTGTGGCGTGGTATAAGATGACGATGAAGTTCAACAATGACGTCATAATCATCAAGGGGAGGGCGAAAGATTTGCTGAAGTGAAAATGACACAAAGGAATTGACTCAACTAAAAACAATAAGTAAATAAGAGCTCCACCGAAATAGAAAAGGCTAGCGTAAAACACACCTACAATCTCCGAGAAAAATTCAAAGGCAAACAACAGTTTGTAATAACTGACACACGGTATAATACCTCCTTATGGATACTATCTCTGCTCTTGGGTCTAAAGTGAAATTCTGCCTAAAATGTTAGTGTCAAAAAAATAAAAGCTGAAATCAAAAACTTAGAATAATTTTGATGGTGACGTTGCTTCATTCACATGTACAATCAAGCAACCGCGGAAAGAATAATAAGTTCCTTGAAGTATATCACCGTCGGAAAAACATATCGGTGAATATCTCTGACACAGGAATCGTACTTCTGGATTACTTGATGATCACTTGATATCGTGAATTCACCATGCTGACAACATAACAAATTGGTAATGTGATGTGCCCGAGACAGGCCTTTTATCAGTGAATGTGTTTAAAGACAACTGTCTTTGAATAAACTTATTTCTCTATAATTGGAATAAAATCCAATATAGCCTCGTTCGTATGAGAAGCATGCACCCCGAATAGGAGAACAACTCACCTTAACGTCATCATCTTGTGTCATATCCTCAAAGAGTTGACGCTGAAGAATGGTCAAAGAGCCTTTTGCTAGCACAACTAGCCTATCTAGTATCTGTTGAAACACATAACTACTGATCATTTCACCATCATCATCATAATCATTAGAAATATCAAAATCATTATCAAAGAAAGCGATGTAGTGAGTTTCTAGCCAACTATACATAGCAGGGGTTTTGGTAGTTCCCACTGATAGCAGAAAAAGAGCCTTTCGCCCGCACAGCCATCCTTTCTAGCAACTGTTGGAGTACACAACTATTATCACTCATCTTCGCCATAATCATTCAAAATAACATGAAAAGCATTAACATAAGTAGAAATGCAATAAACTTTTAGCCAATCAGAGAGCAGGGTTTTAGGCTACTCCAACTAATAGCGGGGTTGCTAGTGTTTTCTATAAAAAATCTTAGCATGCTAGCTGGTTTCTCCAAGACCGTTATAGCTTACCATTTTTGTTGGTTTATCTCTTGTCCAAATGGAGTCATATTTATCTTTTGGAGTAGCAATGAATAAGGGTGGTAGCTGCGTTCTGTTGTGAAGAAACCGCGAAGAAATTTCTTTTTGCTCTTCCGCTGTGTACACACATTGTTTAAAAAGAATTAACACAATTTCGTTAATATTCTGCTTCGTCTTAACATCGTGCATACACAGGTAAAGCCAAGCAATTCGGTGAGATGAAGGCACACAATTTACGGTGCGGAACACAACACTTCAAAAACCAGCTTTTTTCTGTTTTATCGCAGTGGTCTAATAAATATTGAAACGGCTACTCCCCTATGGGTCAGTGTGCACTGTTAGACCTATGTCTATGGCTATTCACCTCGCCTCTGGGGTATATTGTTATTTCATATGAAATTTTGCAGCGGTCAAGCAGTTAGCATGTCCGACTCGTAGTCTTAGGGTCTCAACTTTCAACCCCGGTCAGATCACTGTGTTGTGTCCTTGAGCAGGACACTTTACCCGACTTGTTCCAGTCGACTCAGCTGTACAAATGAGTACCTGCTTGTACTTGGCGCTAACCTGTGATAGATTAGGGTACACATTACTACACAGTAGGTTAAACAAACTTCCAAACGGTTTGGCCCAAAACTCTTCTATCATTCCGTAATTGACAACAGTGTACTATAGTTGACAACAACGCATTTACAATAGTCAACAAAATTGATAGAAAACAATCTCTTTCCTCACTTAAATTATCATCGACAGTTACAAAAACATTGTTAAATCCAAATCATTTTCATGAAAGTTATCACCCAGAACAGTTGTTAGTACTAGCTGTTACCACACCTGATAAGTTATTGTTTAAATTAACGATGATTGGCGTAGTTTTCCAATCTTGACTTGACAGTAGTTGTAGAAAACGCAGAAACCCACACAATGGCGATCTACGAGGGAAACACCATAATTTGCTTTTAATTGACTATAAAGACAACAGAGCCCGCAACCATTTGAAAACTGCGTTCATAAGTACTCACTACACAATCAGTCAATAAATCAGTCTATTTAGACACCCAAATTTAATCAACTACAGACATAAACTGTACATGCTGCTGAAATTAAAAATAACAACAACAAAATACAAAACAGTTACTGTTCATCAGCAGTATACCCAAACTGTGTGCAATTTCACAATTGGTTTCGGCTCCATTAAATCCTGTACCAATTGTAGAACAATTTAGGAGGAGCCACCCATTAAGTGAGCGCAGTAATTGAACAACGTTAGTTAAAGTAAGGAAAATAACCGAAACCGTTATTAAATGTGAATTTGCGACACGAACCACATTTCGGACAACAAAACGTGCGAGCGTAGAAGGAACACCGAGGAGTACAAAAGTTCTCGTCTGAAAGTGTACGGGTGTACCAAGGACAGATCTCTGCACCGGGTTGAAAAGTTCTGCTGTATGAGGCATTTAATCCCCGCTACAAGACGAGAAGCAAGACCAACGGCTTAACGTTCCTGCTAACGGACGGTGTGTGGTGAAAGGCTGCACCGCTGCTTAACCAACGACAAGGCCAGGGATCGAACCCGGGGCATTGCGATTGGCAGTCAGAAATCTTACCAACTGAGCAAAACACACACTGCATTGAATTAGAGTGTCCCTACTATAAAAAGTCGGTAAGACAAGTTTTTCTTTTCACAAGAAGGCAGCTTTTCTAGGGTTTTGGACCACAGTCTGTGTTCTTTCAAAACAAAAGTGATAACTGGCCCTTTGTGTTAACGGCGGCGATTTATAATATTTTTTGTCTCCTTCCAAATTAGCCTCGTTCTTGAGCTAAACTTTCAAAGGACATATTATACTAAATGAGACTAGCAGGGCTAGCTTGAATGTGGACAAAAGAATATCAAGATCGCCGCCATTTACGCATCGGTTCCATTCCATAACTTTTTGGTGAATCACGGCCATCCTGTTGACACTCGCCTCCCCTACCATTAACAACTTTCAATTTAATAGAACTTTCAACTATCTTCAACAAAAGTAGACTGTTTTCACCTGACGTCAGAGAGGCCATGTTGGTTCCCTTGAACAAAAGAGTTTTGATGATTTCTTTTGTTTAGGAATCCAACATGGCCTCTTCATCTTTTGCCTTTGGCGTCTCTAGGGAATGAGTGAAAACGGTCTATAGCTGGTGTTACAACTTACGCTGGAGCAGTGAAGGGGGCTGGGGCGAGGAACAGGTGAGCTACCAGCAGCTCGATGCACTCCTCTGTCACGTGATCGAATAGCAGCTGGGAATGGACCCAACGCTTGGCAAGACGAGCCGTTGCACTGAATGCTTTAAACTGCTGTCCTAGACTAACAAAAGGGCAAACTTGAGTTTCATAACACAACATAATGCACACAGCCCTCTTTAAAACTATTGGTTTTTGAAAAAGGAATAACCCAAAATTATAGAAAGAATTAAAGAAGCACGCCATTGTGACAAAGATTGATACAACCGAACATCAAACAAGTTATTGGTTTTGTTAAGGTAACTGCTAGCATACTCAATGGAGATACACATAGCATATGTTCGCTTTCCGACACACTGTATCAAAAAAGGGTTTGAATGCCATGACTTTGTCTCCTGGTTACTAGTCAGGCCTGTGAACCACTACAGTTCCGGGAGAAATTCACCGGCTATAGATGGATTGATGGTCCCTGGGACCCAATTTTCCTTCACTGAGTATGTTCTTCTGCCTTAAAACGTTTTCTTACAAGGATTCATACAAGTAAACACAAGTTTCGGCAAGGAAGGGAGCTGCAACATGTAGAAATACAAACACCTTCCAACAAAAACTACCTTGTTGCAGTTGCCTTCCTCACCATGATGTTATTTATTTACTAGCGTACTTACCCATGGATGGTGCTGGTTAAGACGGGAAGGTGAATCAAATGACGCTGCAGGTCTCCAAGTCTCTCCTCGTACTCCTCAGCACAATCTGGATGGATCTCACTCGCCTGCTCCAATAAGGCCATCTCTCTGTAGTGGCATATTCTTAAGCGAAAGGCGAACCCATCCTAGAATATGTAACAAAAATTTGCGAGAATCAGTTTAAGTCATATCTGTTAGCCTTCAAGTTACTACTGTTGGATAACTTATTCTTGTTATGAACAAGTGGGACAAACTAAACAGTAAGTGTAACATTGTTTATAAAATGCCAATCAGATGATGCCCGAATTGTATACAATAATCGTGAATCCGAATTCGCAAAAGCAGATGTTCTAGTGATTGATGAAGTGTTCTGATATCTAGCTCATATGAAGTTGGCCAAACCTGAGGGTACACAGAAAGAATTCCGTAGAACATACAGTAGAGCTAGACGGCCAAACCTCTTTTGTAATGGATAAGACTTGTTTTAATGGGCCAAGCGATAGGACACAGAAAAGTTTGTGTGTCTTTTGAATGAATAAGGCTCTGGTTTTATTTGCCACAAAGCTCGAGAGAGACCTAAGTTTCGCCCTTATGCAAGTTAAAACAAGTAAAGTTAATGTGAGCTAAATTAAGTTTTAAACCAGGAAAACTTGATGACATACAAAACAATACATGTTTACGCCAAAGGACGACTGACCTTTACAACATCAGCATAATTTGAAGAGGCAACCGCTGGCAAAGAACACCGAGTCTGTAGCTGTTGTGCCAACCTTATATGGAAGGCTGCCTTGACATGCTGAACAGCCTCCAGATCATCTGGCCATTTGCCACTTGTTTCAAACTGCAAAGAAACTAGAAGGGGAAAAATGGAGGAAGTTTGCATTATAACTATGATACCCTCAAGTGTAGCAAAGTAAGAAGAGTAAAAAATGTTTATTTCTTTAATCCTTATTTTCCTTATTTTCGGAATAATATATGGTATTACAAGGGTGACAGACTCTTTCGATTTACTAATAACACCTTTACCTTCCAGTATTTCCTAAGCTGATCTAAGACTACATAATCATGTAATGCGATTCGGTTTATTTCTTTACACCTGCAGGGACTAAAAGCATTTTATACATGACAACCATGGACTAAACTCACTAAAGGCTAGGGTGAGATTAAGTTTTAATTGTAAAACTCGCAACTGGAGCCCATAAAGTAAAGTAAAAAGTAAAGTAAAGTGATGCATTTATATAGCGCCTTTTCCAAATGAATGCTCAAAGGCGCTTTACAATGATCAGTTTACCCCCAGCGGACCGGAAGCATATAAGTGCCTCAGGTAGCCGCTTCAAAGCGGTCCATGTTTGCTGGTACTCATTTACCGACCCCGGAAGGATGGAAAGCTGAGTGGCCTTTAGTGGGAAAGAAGGTCTCCCAAATATTCAAACTTCGACCTGGCCGGGGATCGAACCGGGGACTTCAGGATTGAGAGGCAGAGATCTTACCACTGTGCCAACCGCTCTGCTATGAGCCCATACTTTTCATTGGTTAAGTTAGATGATGATAGCTGACTGGGACTGAAAGTGGTAGATAAGTTATTGATATGATTTCCAGTACTAGGTCTAAATCAAGTCTGTTCATGGGTTACTGGGTTACCTTCCATCACTGGACACCAGGCAGGACTTCTATGATCTGAGGGAATCAGCACATTTTCTGCAATTTCCATCTGTGATTTCTTGCAGCTTGTTTTCGACAGCTCACGCTTCGTCAATTTGGCATTCCTGTAGCAGGGCCTCGGAGGATGGATCTGTTTTGATTGAGTGTAAGAAGACGAAAATAACTAACATGATGTTTTCTTCTATATACAAATAACTACTGGCGAAATATCTTTTTGGGATCGTTTCTACAACTGCAGAATTCGCTAAAACAGCAAATGCCACAGTGAAAATTGTAACTCATAACTGCCAGCGGTACAAACTCTCTAAAAGCCTGGTGTAATTAATCTTCTTTCAACAAATATGACTATGTACTCTGAAGAGTTTTCATGCTAGCGTCGCGATCATGCATTAGTTAAACAAAATCTTTGGACTATGGTCAATTTGATTATTACTAACAAGTGTGAAACTATACATTGTTCCAATAGTTATTAGGAGTACCCTCCCCAAAAAGTCTGACTCACACAGTTCAATTTTTTGGATTAGTAACTCATCCAGGACCAGGCAAGTACTTTGGTCTTAAAGTCCCTACAAAGCTTATTTTTTTAAGTTACAGGTGAAAAGTACCCTTTATTAATAGTAATTTTCGAAAAAAAAAACTTTTCTCGCCGTTCCTGTTACTTTATTTAGACTTGAAGCATGAAACGACAGGAGGCATATGACGTAGCACGAGGCACGAAGCTGCGACAATCTTTTTTATTTCAAAAAATTCAAGTCTGGCTACAATAGTCACGTTGTTATAACTTTAGTCAATGAATTATTCCCTTAAAATTGTTTGAAATAAAAATTTTATGACGTTTCTTGACAGAAATGAATTTTTTAAACGAAAACCACGTAACTCATTGCTGCTACGTCACAGGTTACCAGTCCCAAGCTTGCTCGGTCAAATTTTACATTCCAATCTTTTTTTGGTTAAAAAGCATACTTAGGCGTTGAAATTGTCTTTGGTTATTCGAGTTTTGAGTTCACAGATGATAGATAGGGACTTTAAATATCAGCACTACAGAAACATGTATTAGTGCCAGCCTGAAGGGCTAACCTACCTCTGTACCCCTGAACACTGGACTCAATCCTTGAAGGGTGTTCACATTCAACGGAAGATCCACAGTGCGAACAAGCTTACACAGCGAGTCGTACGCTTGTATGATTTGTTGATACTCCTCTTCCCCTGTACCCGTAGTTGATTTGTTCTTTTTCGGCTTCTCAATGGTGGAATTTGAAGGGCAATTCTGCAGTATCGTGTCTAGCTGATTGCCAATATAGTGAAGAGCTGAAGGTTGAATGTTACCATGTCTACGGATGAATAAACAACCAATAAAGTTTAAATTGCAGCAGTTCTGGGATACTGTACCAAAATCTTACATGATCCAGATGCGTTCGTACAATAAACGTATCTACAGACCTCTTTCAAATATGGATGTCAACTGGGAAAAGGTGCATGTAAATGACCTTATCAAAAAATCTTAACCTTTTATAACAGTCACTCATCACACTTAGAGATGTTCCATAAGGAAAGTTCTGAAATTGGTGATTGAATGACTGTGACAAGCTTGAACCGTGTAGACTTTCTTTACTAATAATCCTTGTGTATGGAGTATCATGTGGAAGCTACACAGAAAAGCAGAAGCAATGCGATCAACTTTCAGTAATCAGATGAAGGGCGGATTTTTGATTGCAAATGTTGCACTCACTGCAAGCTTTTCAGCAACAGATCTAAAATATATTCAAAACATACTTACAACATTAGCGTGCATCTATAACTCGAAGGACAATTGGCCGGCAATGAATTTGGAAAATCGTGACATAAGGTTGCCACTTTTTGCACTTAAAAGGGAACTGAACTCTAAAATCAACATTTTTTTAAATGAAATCCTTCAAGGTGTTGAGAAATTACCTAAACGTTTTTTTTCTTGTGTCGCGCTGTCTTCCAAGAAATTCTAGTTTGTGTGTGCGTGTTTCGGGTTGTTTGGGTCATTGAGCGTGGGCGCTTGTCGACTTGTCAGCGGCAAACGAAGGTAACGTGTGACGTAGGTTATGGGGAGCGAGCAAGCGCTTGAACTGTTTTCGTTGTCATAAACTCTCTTACACAGTCAAGAGTGAAAGTTACAACTCATTTTGTGTGTAGTATCTCAATCCAATAATGAATATTTATGAACCGCCGATACAATGCGGCAAGTAACGTGTTTTAAACTTGAAATTCTCGGAAAGTCAGCGCGATACGAGGAATTATTTTAGTTATCGTTTTCACACTCAGTTAAAGATTTTGTTTGACAAAATTTGATATAAGGGTTTAATGCCCCTTTAAAGTACTCAATGTTTCAGAAGAAATAGTTCATATAGTGTCTATCATGTTATGGATACAATTTGGAACTTTGGGGAGCACTGGGAATGCTAGACTAGCCTCAATCTCGTCTAGTGCTACACAAACACTTCTCTCATGCTCTCCCAAATTGTTGCATGCATCAATAACATCTTAAACACATGAAAACCATGGACTATTTCTAAATTAGCACATGTAACTTACAATTAAACTGTTTACCTATGGAGGAGATGCCTGATAATCTGCTCACAAACAACCCTCTTTTCGGCGACGTTGCTACATGGCCAGACTACAGCTTCTAGAATGGAGCCATCTTGAAACCGTCGTAGCTCTGACTTACTTCCCCAGAAAAAGCGAAATTCTGCTGCCTTCAAAAAAAAAAAGGTAAAAAAAGAAAAATTAGAGTTAGTTTTCTATGAGAAATGCATTCATAGGGCGAGAAGATTAAGGATAACAAAAATTTGACACAAATAATCCTAATAAACAAATTTTTCTACTTCGGCCACTGGTGAGGGTTTTAGTCCGCCAGTGCAACCCGGGGTTTGTTATTGGTCCTTAAGTTAGTACTGGAACAATTTCTTTTTCTTAAGAAATGGGACCCCTTGAATTTTGTTTGGGACCCCTAACTCAAGAAAGGGGTCCCTGGGACCCCCCTAGAAAATTTCTAGTGAAAACCCTGAAGACCCTACTCAAAGAGCATTGTGGGTTCTTAGGGTCACCTACCAATTGCACTCGTATAGACAATATATTTTGTAAATATAATAACGTGAAGGTGCAGAAACTTGATTTGACTTACCAATGATCAAATAATTCCAAAACTTTGCGTACCACTAACTCGTGTATGTATTCTAATATATGTCACACTTTATCTTGTACAATTTCGACACTTCCTGCAGATGACTCTTAGAATCCTAATCAACTTACCGTTTACAGGCAAGTCTCGTTTAACTTTGAATTTTGGCCTGAAATATGAGTTTTTAAAGGCCAAAAACCTTCCAAATCAATTTGCGACATTACTTATCACATTTAGCACACTCACATCAGGACTATCTGCAGCTGGGCCCAATTCCAGAATATTCTGTGCAAGTTCAGGGTCCAAGAGGAGTCCAATTGAGACACTGTCCTGGCTAAGCTGAGGTGGGGACTTCTTTATTGACCACTGTTAATAAACGTTTATAGTATGACCAAAAAAGAACTAGACTCATAAAGCTGACATCCAAGAAAAGTTTCTTGATATTTTTGTAACACTTATTCTGGCAGCACTAAACACTATAATTAGAAACCTTCATCATCAACTGACTAGCAAATTTGGTCTGGCACCAGTAATACACTGATGATTATATCCTGTATAAAAATTCGTCATTATATAATAATTATTATTATTACTATTATTATCATTTGCAAGGTGGCAGGTCTGGGGTCAAACTTTCACTTAGGGTCTTAAAACAATTGAGAAATTGCTGCCTCTGATGTAATATCTGACATCTGACAAATGACTGCACTCTTTTGTATCTTCTCTGGCAAGGGCATCCAACCATAGAACTATTCTTACAAAATAATTCCCATCACAAGACAGAAAATCTCAAAAAGCTTTAAAATCTTAAAAGCTTAAAAAGCTTTAAAATAAGATAGTGCAAGTGTTGCTACCTGCCAACTTTAGTCTGTCCTGAAGGCAATGTAAACTGAAAATATATTGATTAGAGCTGCAAGCAGTGGACAACATCAGTAAAATAACTGTCCCTGTAATAGTCTGTTAACATGTTGAGGCTGCCTCTTAACCCTTTAAGCCCAGGACAGTTTATCAACATCTCACCTCTCCTTACATAACTCAAACAAAGTAATACAATTGGTAATGAGAAGTTAGGAGTTTATCAAGTCAAATATGCTTTTGAAGATGAAAAACCAAATTCTCCCAAACTGTTTATATGGAAAGTATGGGACTCAGTTGGGAGAACTTACTAGTATGTCATTTGACATATTAAGGGCTTAAAGGGTTAAAATACTGTCTGCTTAGGTTTCACGCTTTTTGAGTAAAAAGAAACCAACTCAACCTGCTTGGGGGATTGTGGTTCAAGACACACCATCTTCACTCTCTTTCCCAGGCCCTTCTTGAGAAGATGAACTATCCAATCAGTGACAACTGGTATCCAGTCTCCTGCATGATCCAACAGCAACTTTTTGAGGTCTGCTCTTTCAGAGACTGGGAAAAGAGCCGAAATATCTTTAAACCTGCAAAATATCCATTAGTTTAATCAATGGGAAAAGAAGACGTAATGAGAAATAAGTTAGAGTAAAAGCAAGAACAAAACAGAACAGCAGATAAGAGAAACAGTTTTTCCAAACTTTATTGGCTGGATCTATTTCCTGTTGCAAAATACATGCATTTTTTATTGTGCTTAACCTCTTTCAACTTGACTTGGTATTTGAACAGAGGATGATGATGAAATCTTTAGAAATGGAAGCTTTTCTGCTACAACTCTCCGAGGCTTGAAGAAGCTTGAATGCGTGAAAGCTTATCAAGTGCCTTCAGGCCCTGGAGAACCTCAGAATAGCTTCCACTTCTAAACATTTTACCATTACTGATTCAGCCTCTCCCACTCAACCACCAAGATTAAAAGATGCTACGCATATTTGTGGACAAATCGTAATCTCTCATACAGATATAAAATTAATTCATCCACATTTGAGAACAGAGAAGCTTACAATATACACCTGAGAGGAAGTTCACAAAAGGATTAGTAGTTTGATAAACCTACTTACACACAATGCTGGTCGAACTTTAGTTTAAAAGAAACTGGTTTCATAAAAAGTAACTCAAATCCATCCTGTTGTCTGCTGTCCAAGTGTTCTAGTGACAACCTCGCTTCATGCTGCAGCTGTAAAACAAAGAAGGTTTTGCAGTTAAGTTGTAAAAATGATCTTGGGATGATTAAATGTAAAATCAAAGGCAAAAGATATGTTGAACTGATAGTTCTAAATATGATATAGAATAAGTATTAATCCATGATAAGAAAACATTGTTATTGAATCAAAGTTTTTGATCAAAAAACAAGACTGATCTTGTAACAATATTTTGTTTTTATTTCAAGCCTTAACAACTGAATCACAAACCAGCATTATTGCCATTGCAAAAATCCTTAATCCAAAATCATGATAATCCCCTCCCAAATTGTTATTCCTTAACGTTCTCACAATTTTTCAATCTAAATTCACGAACAAGAACTAGCAGAGGATAAAAGCAAACCAACAAGCAACAATGGTAACTATACATTAGCTATTTGGTCTCCTGTGCAACTCACAATGTCGCAACTTAATAGACAGCTGTTAAACACAGCATATAACTAAACATCACTTGGAAACACTCTTACCCTATAATATTGTGATGATGTCATATTAGAGCACAAGTTGAGGATTCCAGAAGAGTCGATGAACACTACATCATAAGCTTCGTGGAAACTAGAGAGAGATGGCTGTAAAAAAAGAACAAAAATGAATATAAAATTATTGGTGATAATTTTCAATTTTACAAGGATATAATTCAAACAATAACATATTCTAGATACATGTATAGTATTACAACATTAAAGTTAAATTCTATGACAGAAGAACATCAAAATTCCATTCCAATTTTCAATTATTTGTTCTTTCAACCCTTTGGCTCCTGAAACGGCCTAAACCGGCTGGTCTGTTTTTCCTGAAACGGCCTAAAGTCAGATGGTACTCAAGCAACCATTTCACTATTATCTGGTCATTCAGATTTTTGAACAAGATGATTATTTGATGAGCTGGTGGTCAAAAAGAGAGTGCTTTGAAGCGATCTTAAAAGCAGATCATCAATTTTAACCAATAGTGCACAAAAGTTACCCAAAAATGCAACTTACAATCGAAACAATTTAATCAATTAAACTGATTCTGTTGTTGCTATGGCTGTTAAAAGGTCTGAATTTCAAATTCTGTCAAAAATTCTATCTTATGATTCATGCCAATTTGACACTGCCAATGAGAAGTTGATATGCAAAATATGAAGTTTATGGGATCAGATTTCCAACAAGGGCTTTGATACCTGTACAGCAAGTTCTGCTAAAGTCCTGATTTTGACACTGATTTAGCCTGTCTTAAGGGGCAAAACACAAAACATGTTTTGAAAAACTTAATAAAACTCACACAACCTAAGACTTGTTTTTTCAGAACCAGTTTAAATAACTAATCCTTTATTTTTCTATCCTGCATACCCATGGCTGGTTTTCACAGCAAAACACTCTTAAAACATACCAGTGTAAAGCTGTCTATGTTTTCTCGACACTTCATCTTCACCCCTGATGTCGTCCAATCACTTGAGCCTAATAATGTAAAGAAATTAAGTTGAAACTGCTAGAACATTTGAGCATTGCACAACTTAAGACTATATTTTTGTGTCAACTGAAATAACAAACATAATTATGTACTAAACAAATTGTTTCCCAAAATATTTACCGACAAATTGTAGAAAGACCCTTAAAATTTGATAGGAGCTCATATGTTGAGTAACTTTTCTTTCATTGAGTAGATGTGATATCAGCATTGAAGACATAAAGCCATTAAAACAACCATGACCCTGCAGAATGAAAAAAAGAAGAAAAACATTAGAAATATTGTACCAGTACTTAACCTAGATTATGAAAATAATAATGCTAGGCAAAGGTTCCAAGTTCTGTCCCTTAATTATTTACAAAAATAAAAGAAAAACACAACTGTACGTTAAGGTTTTCCCCTCCAATGCTTTATTATTCAGATGAAATTACCTTTGGTACTTTTGCTAGCTACTCCGCATGATTTGCCAGATAGTTGATCATGAGCAATCAGCTATGAACCAGTGCAGCAAGCTGGGTTGACAGCTAGCAGTAGCTTTACTGAGCTTTTGGTATTTCATTAATTAGTACAGTATTTGCAAGAAGAAGTTTTTCCAGAGCTGTATTGTTTACATATATACAGATCGTATAGAAGCAGGAAGTTAAAGTATGAATACAGAGTGTTCTAGCTTGCAAAAAAGAATGACAGGTACAGCCATCAGTATTAAGTAACAATTCCGAATGAGAACTTGAGAGGTCAACAGCAGTGGAATGCAGAAAGGTGCTAATTGCATTATTATTAAACTGTTGATCTGACTGGCTAAAATCTAAAAATGGTAAGCTGGTGTATTTCTTTCCATTTTACTCATTCATTCCTTTTTAGTTGAAACATTTCTGATTTTAAATCTAAGAAAAATTCTACATGGTGAACATTGAAAATCATGGGGTTTTCTTCACTGTTGTTTTGGAGTTCTATGATTGGCTTGGTTATCTTAAGTCCAAACCTGGTCAAGCCCTCGCTGGTGAAGCCACACTTTAATAAGTACTACTGCTTCCTTCATGGCAGGGCACTCAACCGTGCTCTTATACAAGTCATGAAGGTTCCTCTCAAATGACAGGTCTGACAACACAGAGGCATTGTAATGAGGTGTTGGGCCTCCAACATCTACAATAAAAAAATCATGAATTTTTTACTGGGTAGATCAAAGCTATCTTAAGCTAAAGAGCTTTTGAAGTGACTACTCAATGACAAAATGTGAATAATAATTTAAGTGATAATTTGGGTTGAAAAAAGATGTTACTCTACAAATTTTGAAGTTCCTTTTGTGTCAAATTATTCTCAAGGTCTTTCTAAAAAAACTACTGAAATTCTTATTTACATAGTCTAAAAATTCAAATCTTTTGGATACACAGTGTAAGCATTGCTTACTACTGGTTGTTTAAGCAATAATGATAATAATAATAATAATTAATAACAATAAATATTATCCCTTTAATTGTAAGAAATAGGAATGACTTAGAATGGCAAAACAGTTTGGGTTGCAAAAAAACATTTGATATTTTTTCCTATTTGTTTAAATTGGCAGTTTTGTTTTTTGAAACCTGTCACAAATGAAAATGTCTACAAATCCAGATTTTATATATGATAAATTTAAAAATAACAATTGAAGGACCTAGTGCAAAAACATTGAACAAAGTGATTTTGTATGAAATGCTTAATTAATTATTCTCTCAACGGTTATGAAGGTATAAGAGGAATAATCTAGAGAGAGTTAAGAACTTCATCAGACGTCACTTACATGGTTTTGCAGTAAACCCTTCAGAAGCTGTCATTCAGGTTAATTTACATTCATAAGACAAGCACTTTTGGAGACAAAATTTATTCTTAATATGTACCAACTCAGCTACAACTGATTTGATTGGTTTTTAAATAGTAGTTGTGAGACAATATTTACCTCTGAAATAGTAGATAATAACGCTGAAACAAAGTGGTGAATGGCTTGCGACTGTTTTTATAATAAAATAAATTTTAAAAAATTACAAAAACTACTATTCCTCAAAACACCAAGCAGGCAATTAAATTTAGTTTAAAAGTATTTCAAGGTCAGCTTAATTTTCCATTTGTTGTTTTAAAATAAGCTGCTCATGCATAAGTTTCACCATGCACTGTGATTCAAATCTTTCATTTGTCTTGAAAGGAAAACTCTGTAAATGAGTTACCTTCTGGTAATACTGTCTATAACACTTATCCTATTTCAATTTCATTGGAGATTGAGTGGCCTAATTTATAATGAAGATCTTCCTCATGCCTTTAGTGCTCAGTAGATATTCTGCCACAATCCACTTCAACTGAAATAGAGATACTGTAAATTAAAGCACTTGGTAAATATTGGGTAGTGTGGCTATCTTTGGGCACTGTAATCTCACCATGAAGCTCTTCATCAGCATTCTGATCTTTGAACCAGCTCAGCCTGACATTGTTCTTATCAGGAGAAAACCTTTGGAGTTTAAATATTCCATCAGGCAGGCAAACATACAATCTTATTATAAACCTTTTGCCAAGCTTGCCTGAAAACACAAAAGCACTAGAGATTACTGCTTGATTGGTTGTAACAAGTAATTTACATGTAAATAGACTGTACATGGCAAGAAACCTGCACACTTCAATAATTAAAGTAAGACAGACTTCAACACTAATGGCAAGGCTCTGCAAAGGAGTCGAAAGCTGGCTATTGCTTTGAAATATCATTGTACTGTGTATTTTAAAGTTAAACCAATTTTGAAATATGGAGCATATCATTTTGTTCAGTTTCACAGCAAAACTTTCTTCTGCTCTGCCATTTTGAAACTCTGTCATTCATTGCTATATATTGTATTCACTGAGGGCAGAGATTGGACTGCAACTGTAACAAGTCAAGTTTCAAAATGGCGCAAGCTGGGAATTCATACCATGAAAAAAAATTTTACAGTCAAAATAAATTGCTTGACAATGATTAGTTATTTGCAAAGAATTAATTATCAATTTTGAATATTGCAGATATTGACATATTAGACTTTTAAACAAAATTTTATGAGATCAAGCATGCTGAACAGAAGAGGATCCCTTTAATGACCAAAAGCTCATTAAGGCACGGGGGGTGTACTCTCTATACTAGGATGGTGGGTATGACCATCGTATTTTTTAGGGGTTAAAATTGCCAGTCCAGAACTTTTTAGGGGTTGTAAAAAGAAATCTGATGTTAAACCAAGAGCCTGGTATTTTTTAGGGTTTAAAAACGCCAAGCTATTGGACTGCTTGTAGTCTCGTGTTTTAGCAAACATGCGTACTGATAAGAAGTTTGAAAGGATGTCTTTTGGTGAGCGTTCTACTAATATTGCGCGTACTGCATATATCACATTCAGCACAACACGTTGGGATATAGGGCAAATCTGCTAGCTACCCAAGGGGAAATTTCAGCTTTCAATTGGTATTTTTTTAGGGTAATTTTAAAACTGAGAGGTATTTTTTAGGGTAGAAATTTTTATCCCTTGGTATTTTTAGGGTATTTTGGGGACTTTTCCGACGGTCATCCCTACCCTTTTGACACCAAGGTATCCCCGCCTGCTAGCTACCCAGGGGGAAATTTCAGCTTTTAATTGGTATTTTTTAGGATAATTTAAAACCTTAGGGTATTTTTTAGGGTAGAAAATTTTTAACCCCTGGTATTTTTAGAGTATTTTGGGGACTTTTCTGACAGTCATCCCTACCCTTTTGACCCCAAAGTATCCCCGGGACTTAAGGTCACTAATTAAAGTAGAAAACTTCAAAATAAAAACAAACTTACCTTTTGGTTTGAGAAGGAGAATTGGTTTATGAGTTTCTCCATTAAAGTGAGCAAATTTAATACAGTCAAAAACTTTTGCCTTTGATAAGTGCGAAGCAAGAATAGAAAGATACAGGGCCCTTTTAAAATGGTAGCGCATATTCAGATAATCTTTGGCATGGAGAGACTCCTATGAAAAAAACAAACACGTGTATCAAGTTAGATTCAAAAATTAAATGCCATGGCTACCTTATGCCAATTAATAACTTTTAGTCCTAGTCTGATATCTAACTTCTTCTTACGTGACATGTAAAATCAAAAACAAAGCATTAATTATTTTTGTCCAGAGGAAATAAGAATCGATCAAACAAACCAAATTACAGAAGGTGAAAAGAAAAATATTCTCCCAGACTTGTTCCATGCAAAGTAGAGGATCTAATTGGGTGAATTCTAAATAATCTTGTGAAATGTTGTTAGAACTGTATGTTTGAATAAACCCCTTCAATTATTTTAGAGCCATAAAAAAAAAACATTACTCCATGCTTTCAAATTTAAACAACCCTATTTAAAAAAAAAATTACCTCCCTTCACTCTTGCCAGCTCAGTTGGGTTTTGGGGGTGTCAAATATCACCACCTACCGTCTCAATTTCAATATAATCAATACGACTAATAATTAGTAATTATTACCAAAAAGAAGGGGTCTGAAACTATTAATTTTAAGTAAACATGTTATAGCCAAGCTGTCTACCAAATATGGGGGAGAATGAGTCTTGAATGTGCAAGGGGTGTCCCCTCCGGACAAATTTGAGAAGTCATAGTATCACCTCTGAAAAGAAGTACAATATTTAAAAAAAGCAGAGTAAAATGTACACTTCTTGCAATTACCTTTGGCATCTCTACCACAATGTCCACATTCAAATTTGGCTTTGTGAGAGTCTCCAGTAAATAACTACCAACAACCTTCACTGATGACGGCTTCATGAAGCAGAACTTTCCTTTTATGGGAGAGGGTAGCTTTGGAAGGGGAAGCTTAACTTTTTTGGGCAGAAAGCTGGTATCTGACAACTGCAATGGAATCCAGGAAAACATATTAGAGGAAAGTTTATCTCTAAGAACTGTTATAGTGACAAAAATTGTACAATAATATTGACCCCTGTCCTACTGCCGCCTGATGTCATTGTGGTCAATGTGGCCGAGTGGTTAGCATGTTTTGCTCGAATTCTAATGTCATAATTTCGAGCCCTGGCCAGACCACTGTGTTGTGCCCTTGAACAAGACACTTTAATTACCTTTTAAAAGGACTTTGTTCCGGTCGACTCAGTTGTTTTTAAAAATCAGTACCGGTTCTGCTGGGAGCTAACTTGGGATAGATTAGTGTCCTGTCCAGGATGGGTCAAAGACTCTCATCCGCTTAACACAATGGAAACCGGAGATAAATGCCGACCTAATGGGTCAGTAGGCTTGAGAAAGGATTTAGCTTTTTAGCTACCCAAATGGCTATCATAACCTTACAGAAAGCAACATGCTTATTAATATGGTCATCCAATTATTACAGCCAATTTTTTTCAGCCCAGTTGATTAAAGTATCAACAAGGCTCCATATAACTGCACTTGAAAAAAGAACCTTTCAAGACACAACTGCAAAGATTTTAATGCATTACCACAGGGTATGTAAGACAGTGCACAATGTTTTCTCAATTTTTTTAATGCCAATTATTTAAGGAACATGATGTTTCAAGGACAGAAAAAGAACATCTTTTTATCTCTGCATCTCTTGAGTTTTTAAATGAATTTCTTTTCATTTTCTTTTATTCTCTTCCAACAACTTCCCTCAACATTGTTAAAAATTTAATAGTTAATAGTTAATAATTGTTAAAAAATTAATAGATATAGGTAATGAGCAAAAAGTCACTCTGTGTAATAAACTAAAAAACTATTACTTATTTACTTGATAAATATTATTTAAGATTTTTTCTGCTTTGCTTTATAACACTTGGATTAAAAAAACTTAAGGTCCCCTTTTAGGTCTGCCACCCTGGACCTATGGTTTAATGTCCTTATCCAAGATGATGGTCTAGGAACCATTTACAGATGTTTGACCAAAGACGGTCCCTTCTCTTCAGTTATTTTAAAGGCCAGTACCACGAATCAAACATAGGCCTTATACCTGGGCTAACCATTTTTATCATAACAAATAACTTATCACTAAGCTTTCGTAAAGGTTAATCCAGAAAATACTAATCAAAAACTTTCACAGAAGATTCTTTAACAAGTTTTTTCAGTACTTACATCATGTTCTTTTCCATTGGGCAGGGAGGTAAGGATTTCATTCAGGGAGTGCAACAAATCTTCTAGTTCTTTTGTTTTTTTTTTCTTAGGTTGAACTTCTGACAGCAGTTCAGTTATCTAGTACAAACAAAAAGAAAAGAAATGAATAGCTTCAGTTTGATAATTCATTATAATGTACTGTAAAGTCTTATGCTGAGATTGAAACGGCTATACAACTGTTACAGGAGTATTGTTAGTCAGCAAAAAGCAAATTTCTGCTCTGACTGCTTTGAATGCTTTTCACTTTTTCCATCTCTAGATGATAATTATGTACAACATATAAATTTATACATACATATTAAATACAATACAATATTTACAATGCACTAATGTATAAAATTATTATTGGCTTGATTAGTTTTAACTATAAGCAGTTGACTGGAATTGTAATGAATGTATAAGGTCTTCATTTTATCAATAAAACCTAAACCTTAACTGTAAAGTTAACCAGTTATAAACAAGCCCAGTGCTCAAAATTCATTTCTTTTGCACCAGTCACTGTTCTGTTGAGTATAAAAAAGTATTAATTGGACCAGAAGCAAAACCTACTAGCCAACATAGTTTTTAAGTACAAAGTGCAGTGAAACTCTATTAATTTTCTATAATAATTAAACCAGAATTTTTTTAACTAGAAAGGAATGAATGAGTGAACTGGAAAGAACTATGTCAGCTTACTTATAAAGATACAATGTCCGTTTTTAAAGTTTAGCCAATCAGATTAACAGTTTAATAATACCCCAATTAGCAACTTTCTGCATTCCATTACCATTTCCATTCCAGTTCTTACTCGGATCATTACTTAAAATGTCATCATAAGGTCATGCAATAACCTTAGCTTCTGAACACACTGTGAGTAACAAATCTGTATTATTTGTACAGCATTACAAACCTGCATTCGAAAGAGACTTGATTTAAATAAGTTTTCTGTCTCCTTTAAAGCACTAAGTTCCTCACTCGTTGGTGGCCGATAAAGGCTTTCCTTTCTGATAACTGCATTATTTTCTTGTGATTCTATAGCCTGTAAAAGAGGCAGATTGTCAGTTAAAATTCTTGAAAATTCAATATAAACCAAATGAAAACATTGAGTACAAACAAATATCAGTTTTTCATTTACCTGAAAGTGCAGACTGTAGGTTCATGTAATTCAAAGCTTCTACAATTCTTGATCAACTTTTGTCCAATAATTATAAGAATGTAATTGATAACTTTGAAAGTTACTTATTTACTACTGCTTCAAAACATGTTAATAGAATAGAAAACCATTGCTTACACTGGTAAGCTATTCCTGCTGAACACTACATTAGGCAGGGCCAACTTTTAGTGAAGGCGAAGTGAGTGGCTTCCAATATACATTACATAACGTAACTGATGTAAGGGCTCAAAATAACGGCGGTCTAGAAAAATTCTGGTCAAAATCGAGCATTGTCTGGACAATTTGTGGATGACCAGACATGTTGTCCTGTCATTTGCATTTTAAAAGAAAATTCAATTTTGAGACATTGACAGTCATGAAAGAAATTATTTTATCTTAACAGGTTCCCGAAGAAAATGATATTAAACTAGACAAACTTTTGGTTGAGACAATTATGAAATTTTCTAGTTGTCAGTTGTGACCAGAAATCAGCTACTGCTGTAGCTGCTTCACCAAGAATAACACACATGTATAGTATCTGGTGCCATCAAGATTGGAAACAAAGACCTAGAGTGAGAGTCTAATGAACCAGGCCACCCTTCTGCTCCACTAAAACTAGAGAAACTTTAAAATAAAAGGCCTTGAGTGTTGTTAACATAAAAATAGCTAAAACTAAATCCTTTCTCAAGTCTAAGTGGCTCATAGAGCCGGCGCTTATTTATGGTATCTGTAGTGTTAAGCGGGTGAGAGTCTTTGACTCCCCCCTGGTCAGGACACTAATTTATTACAGGTTAGCTCCCAGCAGAACTGGTACTCATTTATACAGCTGAGTTGACTGGAACAAAGTCAGGTAAAGTGCTCAAGGACACAATGCAGTGCTCTGACTAGGCTTGAACTTGTGACCCTAAGGTTATGAGTAAAACACACTAACCATTCGGCAACTGTGCTGCCAATAACATAAAAATAGAGCCTGCCTTTTTTTTGCTGCGTCTGTAAATGTTTTGTGCTATTCTTATTTTTTTTCTAATATTCATCGGATAATGCATTCAAATTCCATATGCAAATGGCAGATATTATTTTGAGCAGCAGGTTGTGGCAAAGATACAATTATTTTCATTGTGTTCCATGTAAGAAATGTAATGCAGAATGTTTGAATTGTAAATAACACAAAAAAGCAACAGTAACCAACAAATTCATACGAGCTGAAAGTTCATACCCCACATTTTAAGATATTCTAAAAAGCAATTTTATTGACAAATGAGAACTGTACTTCTGGAAATAAATGAGTTTAACCAGAAGCATGTGGACATAATTCATCATCAACCTCTTAAATGGCCTTTAAGTGCATCTTGTTGTTTACTTATAACTTTATAAAACTCCCCTTGCAGAAGTCTATGTCGTTGGATTTGTAAAAGTACTTTCCCAATTTTAAATTTTTAGGAGCTCAATCACACATCTTAACAAAAGAGCATTTCTGTTATATGCAACATTCAAAATTTTAAGATGTTGGTGAATGGTGTTTTTTCCCAGAATTTGGAAGCTGTTTAACAAACAGTTTGTGGTTTTCATGTTTGGGTGTTTGCTGTGTTATGGATGCTTGTGGAAAATGGGGGAGCACAAGAGAAGCATTTATAAGTATTCAAACTATTTATTTTAGAACATTTGAGTGCTTGGTGCATGAGATAAACATCTGTTAGCATGCTGATAAAGTAAAAAATTCTCCTTAACTGCATTTTCAAATTTTCTATCAGTTCAACACAAACACATGACATGTAGTTTGAAAAAACCTTGTCAAACAATTTTTTTTAGTTTGTCCATTTAAGCCAAATTGTGGCAAAGACAAAGTTAAGAAAAGAATAAACTTATAAGTTAAAACTACAGTAACTTTTTTTAAGTGATCTGGTCAGATTTTAACCAAACGGTGCAGATATATGATGATAGCATTCCAAATGGCTGACTAAAATGTAATGACAAACGGAAGCTCTAGGTTAAAATAAAATTCAAACTTCTAATTTTTATTGCGAACCCGGTTTGCTTTGAGTTGCTGTAGCTGAAAGGTTAACAGATCATGTAACTTGCAAAATGTAGTCTCGATTGCAACTAGTTAAGATGGATTAAATTTGTCCGGCCAAAAACGTCTGAGAAAAATGTCTGAGAATCAAAAATCATGTTTAACCGGAGAATGTGTCCAGTGCGTTCCCGGCTGTTATTTCGAGCCCTGAACGTTCAGATCTAACTAAAAACATTGTTCTGGCAGCTTGCTATATGACAGGCTCTAGCTTCGCTCGCCGACTCGTTGTCCAAAGATTTTGCGGCTTCGTCAACCTCGCCAGGATAGTCGGCTAGCAGTCAACGGTTTGTTTACAGGATTTCATAAGAGTATGCTACAAGGCTTTTTATGTATCTTATTGCTTTCGATATCTAACTTAGGGAATTTTAAGGAGAAACGAAACGGTTCCACGAAAAAGAAGCAGTCTGCAAATTCTTCATGCTGTTTGTCTTGGCACTCTGCAAGCAACTCGCAACCAACTTACTTTAAGCCTCTTCAAAACTTCACTCGTGGTTATATAAAACAAAGCGTATTCATACAGCTCTAATCAACACCTACGGACATCGCGTTACCTTGAATTTTGTTGCTCCTAATTCTGCAGGGCTTTCATTTTTTTCTGATTTACGCTTCATATCTTTGAATATAAACGGACATCAGATCCTCAGCAGTTCTTATCTAGATGTTTACAAGACGTTCTTTGTCACTTCGTCCGCCATTTCACGTTCACGTGTTGTTCGTTGAGCCCCCGCAGCAAATGAGCAGCGTACTTTGTCAAACAGCTTGAGTACTGTGTAAGTGCTTCACCCTAATGTCCCCGTTGCCCGGATACAATCAGTTGACATACAAGGAGCGGTTACAAACCTTTCGCAATGGCGGCTCGCTCGAAAAGCAGAAGAAAACGGGCGACTACGTTTTGCTTAACGATAAAGGGAAACTAATTTCGAGCCAGAATCTGCAAATAACTCATTATGGATTCACGAATCCAGGCTATAATGGCCGCGTATGAAAACAATGACGAAGAGGAAGAAGAAAAGAAAAAGGTTATTCCTGAACCGCCAAAAACTTTAGATGAGTGGCTAAAAACCAGACCAGAAGGTCTCCAAGATTGGCCAGATCAGCTAGAACCAGGAGAAAGGGAGTTGAATTTAAGTGTAGACTCAGTTGGAATTGGAGGACTTGAAGAAATCATGGCGGATCTCGAAATTCATGCACGTATCCCACTATTAAGTTATAGGGCTTTTATATGGTTATGTACTGTTATACTCAACTTGGTTTTAAGCCTTAACTTAACTTTTAGTATTGAGTTACTAGATGCAGACGTGGTTTGCAAACTTAGTGTTGTTTTAGCTTTGCTGCATAAACAACTGACGTTAACAAGACCCGGTAAAACTGCAATTAACTCCGTATGGATTAATCCAGTTGGGTAGTTGAACAGCTGACTATTCAAGATTAGATAGGAAATGTTTATCAATTTACGTTTGTTAATTTTGTTGGTTTGTCACCTTTTTCCGATTTTCAGTAGCTTGTTGGTCAAAATACTTATTTTGTTACCAACACAGTTCTAAAAAATAGTTTCTTTGCCAGAGTAATAACTATAATTATCCCACCCCAACCCTGGTGATGCTTTTTAATAACTTATACTACACAGACCTTGACATATAATCATTTACAGCTTTAGATATGGGCCTGATTGGTGATGTTGAAGAACATATATTTGATTTAGAAAGGAAGCTAAGGTTTTATTCAACCAGAGTGTTGAAAGAACTTCATGAACAATCAGAAGCCCGAAGTGATGAAAAGGAATTTTCGTTGTCGCCTTCAAGCTTAAGAGGTAAGAAGTAAGTAATAATGCTTGTGTTGTCATCCACAAATGGAGGGTTTAATTAGTTATCAAAAATGTTTGTCAAAAGCCTCAACCTTTTGAACTAGTAGTTTATCAAAAGGGTTTCAGGTAAAAAGGGCCTGCAAATGGCAAATTTTATCAAACATTGGTCTCTTGACTCACCATAACTTCACTGGCTTTTGCCAGAGCAGTTTTAGAGTTAGAAGTAAGATAAATTGTTTAGTTAAATCAATAAAATTGCATGCAATTTGCAAACTTAAAAATAAACACTACCATATTTTGTTTCAGCTCTTTTACTATAGGTTTAACTTAGAACCTAAAGTAAAAAGGCTGCTCAAACAGATAATATGGTTTAGAGTTTTTTTTCAATGTATCTGAGCTCAACTGTTTGGTCACCATTATTTTGACAAAAATGTGAAATGCGTCAAGAAAATTTTAGGTTGAGTATTGAGTATTAGTGTTAGCTGGCATTCCTATACATTGACAATTTTTTTAGCTACCACTTAAATTTTTTAGCCATACCTCTAAAAAGTAACTGAAAATTCGAAAATCCCTATCCAAGTCAAATTAAAAATGTTAAAAAGTCACAATTAGAGTTGAAGCATCGAACCCAAGCATTGCTATGGCCCTACTGATATAATAGGCGTACTGATCATATTTTTAAATTAGTTAAAAATTGCGATGTGGTATTCTATTGTAGGAACTTCAAAAATAAAATTGAAATAAGTAAAAACAAGTTCAAAGAGTTACCCTCAGAGAATGGGGTACACTGTGTTCGCAGTTGTTCCCATCTTTAGTACTTGGTACTAGTGGTTTCAAAATAAGCCGTTGGCCGTCACATCCTACGGCAACTCTGCAGTTTGCTATGCCTACTTTTTTTGTCATTTTAAATATTGTTTGAAAAAGAAAAACTCTAAGGCAGAGTGGATAATAAAAAGTTTTTCTGCAATACCTCTTTATGTTTTTCCATTGCTACTTTCACATCTAGGGAAAATACTGGGTACTTTTTGGTTTAATTAAATACATTTCTAGTTTGATCAGGGTTAAATTACTTAGAATATAACTAACAGTGTTAGTTTGAAAAGTTTTTTAAATTTTTGAAAATTTTACTAGTATCTATTTTTCGTATATATCAATGTTGTAGCGCTCAGTATTGCACATGGTAATGAAGCCACCAACAGAAAAAACAATACACTTCAGGCTGTTACAGGAGACCAGGTTAAAGGAATCAATTTAGCTCAGTCAGTAAGTAGGCATTTTAATTTGTTCTATACTATGTAAGAATTAGATAAACTCAATAAAGTTTATCAAGGTACAAGACAAGAAGACATTCGTATTATTTTGGATTACTGTTAACATGATCTTGAATACCACAGTGCTGTAACTGTTGTGCCAAATATGGCAGATTTAATGATCATTACTTCTTGACCGTATAATAATTTAAGGTTCATGTTTGTCTTACTATCCAAAGTTTCATCAGAGAGGCAATACTTTTTGCTATTATTAATAAAAGCTTTTTGGCCTATACAAAGTAATTGCCTTCCTTTGTATGAAATAACAATATAATAATAATAATAATAATAATAATAATAATAATAATAATGATAATAATCACCTCACATGTGATTGATATGAAATTTTTCCCCGCTGTTGAAACAATTTGCCAATCTACTATAATTTTCGTCCGCTATGGAAACTATGTTTTTTTTCACCAAGTATGTGATAAAAAGAAAATTACGTGGCTGCTTTGGAGATACAAGTTTTTTCTTCTTGTATTGAAAATATCTCATAAGTGAGTGCAGCAAACAAGTGAGATATTCTCAACACTCTAAGAAAAATGTGTATCTCTGCACAGCCATGTAATATATCCTCTATATATTATCTATGGACTGATATATTATTTCTATTGTAATACTGCAGGACTGTAGCAAGTGTTCAAATATGGGGGGGAACAGAAATGTTGGGGGTGGGGGGGGGGACTGATCATGACTACACCCTTTCTCTTACATATATACATTCTCTTTTATTGTTCTTCATTTTTTTTGGGGGGGGGAGGCAGGTCCTCTGGCCCCTCCCCCTGCTATGGCCATGCATTGGTTGTTTAATCTTACCCTTTTTGAAGCTCTACACATCAACAAATTAATTCAATGGATGCACTTTGGTCTTGATCAGTTAGGTGCTGGGGAAGATCAGGCACATAGAATGAAGAGTGTCCAGGTAAAATGTGTTTGGCATAATATGGTTGTGTTAAAAGGTTATGTACTATGTTATATATTAACAGGCTATAATTTAAATTTATGTTTAAAGTTTTGAAGTTTAAAGGTGTTTAAAATATATAGTTAACATTATTTGACACTAAGGTAATCTTTAGAGAAAAAACGCACAGGCTTGCTATCATGAATACAAGTGTTCAATTAAGTTTAAATTCCCCTCAGAAAGGGTTGATCTTGTGTTAAGAACTGTTTCTCACTTTAATTAAAATCAAAAGAACCCAGACCACGCTTTTCACTGGAGGCTTTTATTTAAAAGGGGAAACACTTTTAACACAAGATCATCGAAGGACTTTTCATACAAACAACTAACCCCTCCCTAAATGAACATTTAAAAAGTTTTATCATGTTTTCATGCAGGACACAATGAGTCCAAGTTTTGTGAGTTCTGCCCCATTTTAGTACATATAACTGTCCACTCACAGAAAAATGATCCATTCGGCAATACTCATGCGTCTCATGTCCAAAGCATCCCAGACAAATACAATGGATGTTTCCAGATAAATTAAGTGGAGGGGCTGGTGTATTAGTAAGACCTTGCCTTTGAATTTTTAGGTCCCCAGTCCAATTTCTCTTGCCTGGTTGAGGGTTGAATGTTTGGGTGACCTTTAATTCCCACTTAAGTCCACTCAACTCTTCATCCTTCTTGGGTGGTAATATTTGTTGCAACATATATACAAGAACGGCTTTGAAGTGGCTACCAATTGTCCGTATATCCACAGGGAGTAAATTGATTTTGTTGTATATAGCACACCTTTGAGCATTTTCCACATGGAAAAGGTGCTAGAATTTATAAATGCATTTACTTTACTTTATAACTAATTAGGCTAGTTTCAATTCCTTCCATTTGTTGGCAAAAATCGAAAATTATTCAATTTCTCTCACAGTACACCACATACCCAGGCTTCTTCCCCTCAGAAATGACCCCCCTGCCAGGCCAGCTGGAAGCTCCACAGTTGCTTAATAAAGTAACCAATGCTCAAAATTTTTCTGTAAGTAAATTTTTATGGAGAACTGTCAATGTGCTTGAATAAGTTCAGCAGTGTTGCATGCATATGGCCGTGCTAATAGTTTAGAAACAGCCTGAGTAAAAGCTGGGTTTTGAGGCCTCTAGTTCAGATAGTAACTAAATCTGTACTCAAAGAGTAGAAGAGAAAGAAAAAGTAGGAGAATGAAAGTTAGCAGCTGTGGCAAGTAGCATCAGCCTTATTTGTAGCCTCACCAATGCAGCATAGCTAACAGAGAGGTTTGCATGGAAAGAGATCAACCAGTGGTACAATGTATAGCCCATTAGCTCAAAATTGTATAGATTTACTAGAAAATGTACAGGGAATCTGAAGTCAGGATTTTTGCTCTAAATCATAATAAAAAATCAATAAAAAAAACTTACCATGTAGTCTTGCCATTCTTATGTAAATCTGACAAAGTTTGAGCTGATTTCGTTGATGTGTAGTGTTTTCACGAGTTCGCTACACCTTGACGAAATCAGCTCGATTTAAAGCCTGGGCTACCTGTGGATCAACCACAATGTAAATGCGTAATGCTTGTGGATGTGGTGCAATACACATGCATGCTAATGTAACCATCATTTGAAGTTAGAAATCTGTTTTGCTAGAATCTTTGCAATTTTCCATTCTTTCATTTGAGTTTTTGATGCATTTTGACAGATTATTTGGCCCCAAGGGGGATACATAGCTAGGGCGTTTGACAGTTTTTGACATCAATCACTGTCAAACCCAACAAGGCCCAGAGGGGGGAGGAGGGTAAAAGTTTCAACTGACTGATGTATAGCAGTATAGGAACAGCCAGAGAAAAGCACTCAGTTCCTTGTTTGTCTAATTAGGCCGTTATTGATAAACAAATTAATTTCCCAATGCTAACATGGGCTGATACTTTTCTTAATAGCTTCATCTCTCTAAGTTTTTGTTCTTCCAGTTGGCATTATTCTTTCAACTATGTTAAAAGTAACAAGTAAAAATAACTATTAGTGCCACTTATCACTTCCCACAATGCACCTTTTCACTAAACTTTTAACTTATTAGTAAAAGGCAAAGATGCTTCGATGATCAATTCTTTTTTGTTTCCACACCTCTGTCCAGAAACCTTTTCGTAAAGTTTGGAAGAAGCTTTTTCTCTCCGAGGGTTCAGTAGCAGTTTTACAGGTTTGTTTCATTTTTAAAATCTTTCCTCGGCCCACTCTATCATGCTAGACACTAGAATACGAACAGCATCGTCGAGTTACTTGAGCAAGACATGAAATGTTTGGAAAATGTGTGAATAGAACAGTTTTCTGTCAATTTCTGCTAATTTCAGAATACATCGGCCCCACAGTGGCTGAGTGGTTTGACTCCTTATCCTAGGGTCACGAGTTCGAGCCCCGGTCAGACCAGTGTGTTGTGTTCTTGAGCAAGACATTTTAACTGACTTTGTTCCAGTCGACTCAGCTGTATAAATGAGTACCAGTTCTGCTGGGGGCTAACCTGCGATAGATGAGTGTCCTGTCCAGGGGGAGCCACAAAGACACCAGTCTAATCGGGGCTTGAGAAAGGATTAAGCTTCATTTTAGAATATTTTTGTTCAATTTCATCTAAAGCTAACGAGTCTTGCTTGTTCAGTACTTTATATCACAGCTAAGTTCTCTGTTCATTTCCTTTCAGGATACATTCTGGTGGTTTTTTCTAGAGAAGTTTCAGGTATGATAAAAAGCCGAGTTGCTACAGAATTGGCTTGGAGTTTAAGCCCAAACATCCAAAAACTCACTTGATTCTAGATCAAGGTCGAGATCCATGAAATTCTTTAATGCATGTCTATCTTCTGTAGCTAGGAATCTATCAGTTTGTGATTTCAGTTTTCGCCAATTGCACAAGGCAGCACTATGTGATATGTGCATTAAACAGAAAGAATTTAACTTGCCACGGCACTTACTAAACTTTGCGTCTCGCATGTGGCGCATGCTCGAGGGAGGCGCTAATTCGAACAGATCAGAATGCCAACAAGCAACACTGACAATGATTGGCTGCCACTGTGATTGGTTCATTCCCAAGAACCTTTACTGTGATTGGCTCGCTCCTCTTTCCTGTAGTGTTAAATACATAACCTTAGCTTGCAATTGAGAATTTTTCTTCCCTCACCAGATTCGTTTACGTACACGTATCGGTTCTCTATAAACTGCTGTCTCGTCAGTCTTGTCAGGTCTTCCCCTCGGCTGGTTCGTTGGTAGTTACGCATTTTTGACATTTTAGAGCTGCCGTAACTTTGCATTTCCTAGAAAAAGAGGCACACTCGGCTTTAAAATAAATGGCCTTTTAAATGTTCCCTTTTGTTCAGTGTGGAAATAGTTATCAAGGAAGAAGGAGAAACTATACAAGTAGATCATTGGCAATCCAGAAATTGATAGTAATTTTATTATTTAACCCTTTCACTCCAACCGAGTTTGTTAACTTCTAAATTCTCCTTGCAATTGTAATGGTTTGAGAGTTTTATCTCTGAAAGGCTTGCTCAAGATGATTTCTCGATTAAGATGATGGAACTATTCCTCGTGCCATATACTATCCTAACTTCAGATATATATATCTGAAGTAAAGGTAGTATAGGGCGCGAGGAAAAATCCAGTTTTTGTGAAGGAATTTTATCTCATTGTGACATCTCGAAATTTATTCCTTCACTTGTGAAAAGACGTTAAACCTACTTTTCGATTTTGACCAACGTTTTCGATTTTGTCCTTAATTTTCTCCTTATTTGAGTCCTTTCAGTAAACCAAGTTGCAGCAGTCAAAAGTTTTCAAGGCGCATTTCGTGTTGCTGAAATTCTACAACAAATTTCCTTTGTCTTAGTGCAGTTAACTATGTTCAAATATTAGTTTTTAAAACTGGTCAGGAGATTATGTGAAAGGATTCCGGCATTATAACCATAATTGCTCAAGCATAACAGACAAACTGTTTTTTTGGTTTTAATGTTTAAAAGGCGGACAGAAGAAAGAGTTTGTTGATTAACTTACAAAGTCAAAACGCAGATTAACGAGCACTTAAATACATTTAATCCGCTGCGTGATTAGCCCAGTTGGTAAGGCGCCAATCTGTCGTGCGTGAGGCCTGGGTTCGATTCCCGGTGCCGGACCTTCACTCAGGGTCTTAAAATAGCTGAGGAGAAGGTGCTGCCTTTGCTCTAACA
>JAOBAT010044122.1:0-22050 GCA_026413305.1 Hydrozoanthus tunicans | reverse complement strand
CCTGGGGTAGTAGGGTGGGGTTGTGATGTACCAGCCTGTTCTGATATAGGGCCTTGTGACAGTGTTACTGCCCTGGGGTAGTAGGTTGGGGTTGTGATGTACCAGCCTGTTCTGGTATAGGGCCTTGTGACAGTGTTACTGCCCTGGGGTAGTAGGGTGGGGTTGTGATGTACCAGCCTGTTCTGATATAGGGCCTTGTGACAGTGTTACTGCCCTGGGATAGTAGGGTGGGGTTGTGATGTACCAGCCTGTTCTGATATAGGGCCTTGTGACAGTGTTACTGTCCTGGGGTAGTAGGGTGGGGTTGTGATGTACCAGCCTGTTCTGATATAGGGTCTTGTGACAGTGTTACTTCCCTGGGGTAGTAGGGTGGGATTGTGGTGTACCAGCTTCTTCAGATAAAGTTGGAGCCCCAGTCAGACCACTGTGTTGTGTCCGTGAGCAAGACACTTTACCGAACTATCCAGTCCACTCAGCTTCCTAAATGAGTACATTCTGTAACAGCTTCTGTTGGGGGCTTATCTGTGATGAATTAATGTCTGGTCCAGTTGGAGTCAAAGACTCTTGTCTGCTTAACACCAGGCAACTGGAGAGAAGTGCCAACCAAAATGGCCTAGTTGGCTTGAGAAAGGATGTAGTTAATATATTTATACACCTTTTTAGAAGGGCCACTGTACATTGGCAATCAAGCTTAGTGAATTTAGATGGAGAACAGTGTGCTGCACAGTCATAGAATTTCACCCCAAGTGGTGTTTTTATAATTCTGGATAATTAAGTAAGTCTAATCTCCTACTAAGTACTGTTATGTACTCAATAACATTTACTTTTAGTAAATGGCTTATAGCAATTATAAAATAGATAGATGTGCGTATGTAGAATATGTATAATTATACTAACTTATGTGCAATTCATTAATTTTGTGTTTAGATGTGCACAATTTGTTTTTACCAGAATTTAAAAATGGTTTTCAGTTAATCCATTTTGTAATCTGTTCTTGTTTATACAGTTGGCTGTGGATTTTTTGTTTTGCCTTGTTTTGATAGAGGTTTTGAAGCAGGTAAGCAAGTCAAAAGAAGCACTTCAATTATTTTGTTAGATTGTTAATCGTATAGTTAATAACAAAAATTATAAATTAATTGATATTTTGAGAAACCTGGAGACATTTGGAATGTTGATTTTAATTTTTTTTCTCAAGAAAATGAGAGTTGATTATCCAGTGACAAAAAGGGACTTTTCGTATGTTGTTACATGAAAAGTACAAATCCTAGTTACTGCAGGAGATTTTACCAAGTGACCACAACATTTCAGTGTCGATAATTTGTTGTTAAAGCTTAAGCTATAGATTGCAGCATTGTATGAAGTCTTTTTAAACTGACAATTTTAGAACTGTTTTTTTGGAAATTTCTCTGCAGCTGCCTGTCCACCCAATTGATGATGAGTACATCTTGTACATTGAATCACTGGCATTCAGACACTTCAAACAGAGAGACAGTAATCCATCCAGCCCTTCTGCAGCCAATGGACATGTCATTGCGGCCATGTATGCTGAGGTTACAGGAGTGCTGGCCCAGTCTCGCTTTCTTGCAATCAGAAAGAGGTTCATGGCAGAATTTAAGGAACATTTGCAGAATAATGCTACAATGACAAATATTATTTATGGGATGAAGTATTTAAGAATAAAGGTTAGTAACTGTATAATTCTTTTATAATTTATTTATCGTGGCTTGAGGCCACAACAATTACTTTCTTGTTTCTCTGATTTTTTTTTCAGAAAAAAATGACTGAACAATTGGGAAAAAAAAGATTTTGATTTGATTTTGACATTCATCTAATGAAGTTCAGTCTAATTTTATCCACTTTTCCATGATATCGTGACCTTTTAATGGAAAAGGCCAAACTTACCAATAATCTAGTGTGCAGCCAGACAAAAACGGGTAAACAAGTCAGAGCATCTTTCAAAATGGTGTGATATTTCCAGTTTTATTCGTGATCACTGATTACTAGTTGATAGATCATTCCTTAGAAAATCGGGATGAAAATGTCTGTGTTGTGAACTCACATGTTTTAGAAAGTGTCTGAGGAAGTAAAAAAGAAGCAAGTTCAAATTACAAGTCGTGCTTGCAAGAGAACTGGTGTATGGAAACCACCGACTTCATTTTTAGTCCTGTCGAACTCAGAGGAAGAATTAGTTTGCAGCATATCTTGGTTTGCATTGAGAGTCGTCAAAAGCATTTTATTCATTGTAAAGACAAATAAAGAGAAAAATTCCAAAAAGGTAACCAGTAGAAAATGTCTGTAGAGTTAATTATCAAGAATAAAGTCCTGTGCTTTTAATTTGGGTGCCCTCTGAGTCCTTACTTTTCATTTTGTTGAATATTTATTTTTTAATTTCTAGCTTTATCCAGTGGAGGAGCTTGAAGAAGCGTTTTTATTCATGAGGGTAAGGGTGTTTAACTTTATGATTAACAGACTGTCATTAGATTGTTACTGCACATGACAAGGTCTGAGACAAGTGCATTACAGACTGTCATGATCAAGTCAGTTGGTTCATTGACAAATAGTTTCCATCTGTTCAGGGCGACTATATAAACATGTACACATACTTAATTTAGTAGTATTTAACGTTAGTAGTTTTCAAAATCTTTTTTTGCAACATTAATAATGTCTAATATTATTACTAGCTGTTTCTTATAGAAAGTGAAGTGCTGCGAGCTGAACTCAATGTACTATAATATTGACATTAGATTAAAACTGGGTTAGAACAATTTTATAGGATATTTATTTTGAGAAGGATTTGATAATGACAAAATTAATGTATTTGTTTGGCATAGTAAAGTTGTACAGTTTGTGAGTTTTTTTTGTTGTTGAAAGACTCCTAAAAGCCCATTGTCTTCTAGATACGTCGCTAAAATGACGATCACCTTGATGAATACTTGCACTAAGAATTAAATCAGGGTTTCACATTGTTTGAACTTACCTCGACTTTTCTCGCAATTTTGTCGCAAAAATTCCCCACTGCAAACTCACTTCTCTTCCAAAAGCATGTGGTCATTGTTGCGCTCAGTTGGCAAACATGTGGTCAGTTGGCTACTGCTGACCAATATACTCTGTGTTCACAAAATCATCTATTGCTAGATAGATAGCTGAAACAAAAATCGAGAATTTTTCTGGCTGTAAAACTCGTGCCCAAACTTACTCCGCCAAACTGACCACAGGAAGCCCGTCAAAATTAGTGTTGCTGTGAATGAGCTGTGCTTGTTCACAGCAAAAATTTCAACTTCAAAAATTGTGTTTCTCATATTCTGAGTGGTTCGCTCAATGTCAGTTACCAACACATGTACCTAACTGACCATATATGGAAACTGACTGTGTATATATAGTGTTGCAAAACTGAAATTTATATTGTTCTGAAAAAAAATTAGCTGTCTTTTTTAAATATCAGTAGGTTTGAAAAACTCAAGAAATTTAATTAATAAAACAACTATTCCATTCACACTTGTTGGATACGGATGATTTATAGCCAACTGGGTGTACGTGCTTCTTTGGCTAATTACCATCTCATATCCAATGCACCCTCCTGGCTGGCTGGAGCATAGATTCTATTGATTACCACAGACTAGGCTATTAGGTCAAAGATATAGTGTGTGCAGCTTTTAACCATAGGATTGTTCTAATATTAAACAGGAATGTGCAACAATGTTTATTGACTGTAAAGATTCCAAAGACAACAAAGAAGTGAAACATGCCTTTGCTGCTATGTTTGTTGAAATCCTTGGTCCTGTCGCTGCATCTGCTAACAGAGAGTTCAATGTTCCTGCGCTGAAGAACTTTGTGGACATGCTGTACCCACATGCCCTTGATATGGCCAAGAGAGCCAGGCATAGCAATGTAAGTGCTGGTACTTAAAGAGCTCTACAAGAACATCACAAGTATATATACACATTCCAAAGGGGAAGAGGGGTGTTTTGTATATCGACTGTACTGGAACTTGTCACTGTATAGGGTATGGTATAATTATTATAAAGAATGGGTTGTCCTTTAGAAACAGGATCTACGTTTTGAGGTTGATTTGTCCTAAAATGTTGTACTTCAAGTCTTTTTGCTTGTTTTCCTGTGACTCAGTTTCAAGTTAAAAAATGAATGTAAAAAAAGGTAGAAAAGATAAAAAAAAAAGAAATTATTCAATTTGAAAGGCTTGTTTTTGCTTCATGCCAGAGTAGCTGTCCACGCTGTAATTTCACTTAGCCAATATTTTTGGCCTCTGAAGGATAAAAAAATAATTTGAAAAGTGGAATGACAAAGTGATGTTTGAATTTGTTCTTTTTACAGTCCATCTACCCTCTGGTGACAGTGCTCCTGTGTCTAAGTCAGAAATCCTTTTTTCTGAGTAACTGGGCAAATTTTCTATCCATGTGTTTAGCACACCTAAAGGTAAGATAGATTTCAAGAACAGCTGCAGTGGCCGTACTGTAGTGTGCTTTGGGGTGTATTATCTCACTTTTAAATTAGAACATTTGATAAATTATAGAAAACATTGGGACATAGGAGAGAGCTTGAAAAGTATTTAGGGGAAATGAGGCAAACCAACACAACTTTTCTTGTGTTATGTGGCGTCATCAAGTGGTGTCAAGTTTTTTAATAGGAACTGCAGCCCATTGATCAGTATGCATTGTGTTTTTACCTTTGTTTTCTATTTGGCTGTATACATAACCACTCTTGCTGCTTTGTTTATGGCATTATGCGTATGTATTTTTGTTAGGTTTATTTCAATCTAAGATCTAACTGAAATTTTTTTGTTGAATTACAGGCAAGAGATGTTAAAATGCAGAGAGTTGGACTTGAATGTATTTATAGACTTCTATGGTTAGTAAAATAATTTATTATCAACTGAAGGTTAATGCTTCTGTTTCTTTCATTTTTTAGATCATCCTTAATTTAAGCAGAAACAATTTCTTATTCAGACCAAGTACATTGCATTTGCCTCACTCAGTGTGTTCACTCTCTCTCCACAGGACATACATGATCAGAATTAAAGGTGAAAGCAATACTACAACTGTCAGGTAGTTATATATACATTCATAATATCGAACTCTTCTGTGATCATCCAGGTTCGCATGTTTTATGTGTAGTACTTACTTACAGCTACCTTGACTAAGTAGTTTTCCTTTGGATGTAACTTGCATTTGTGAAACCTTAACAGAAGCTACTGGTAATTGTACTTGAAATGGAGAAACTGGTAAAGGCATGTTCATGCTAGAGATGCAAATGTTAGCACTCTTTCATTAACACTTGGAAATGTGAATGCAGGCACAAGCAAGAAAAAGGAAATTTTCTTTTTTCTTGTGTCTGCATCTGGTTTGTATCTCTAGAGTGAACAAGACTTTAAAGCTGTTAACTCAAAATGAAAAAAAATTAATTATTATATTTTATTAAAAGTTGTTAGGGTTTAGGTGCCTTGGAAATTATATTCAGTTATTGTTTTAAAAGCTCTGTAACTAGTGTTCCGTAATTTAGGAAGAGACATATCTATGATAATATATATGTTTATATATTCTTTTTTTACAGCCGCTTACGCAGTATTACAGACACTGTATTTCCCAGGGGGTCTCGGGCTGTGATACCAAGAGATGCACCTCTCAATATATTTGTGAAAATGATCCACTTTATAGCACATGTAAGTGGTTTATGACTAGTGAGGTAGCTTGAAATTTGTAAACAATTGAATTTTAAGTCTCTGTTTGAGAATTTACTGCATTACATTAGTTGTTATATAAATTGTTCAAACTTTAAATCATCAGACTGTTGGATTATATTATAGCAAAAATTAATGAATGTCTAACATCAAAAAGGTATATTTTAAGAAGACTACAGAATTAAATTCATAAAAATGTTTGATGCAAACGTTTTTGATTACAACCTACACATGCGTCTTCAATTTTAGCTTTGAAAAAGACAATTTAGGTCAAAAACGCTTGCATTTTATAACTTTTCAAGGCCTTTTTATGATAAAGCAAATTTCCTCTAAAAGTTTTGATTTAATTGGCTCACCCATTCTTGTTGATTGACTGAGTTGTACAATACCTTTTGTTTGTGTTTTGAAAAATGAATCTTAAATTAATTGTTGTGACAGGCCTAGGCAATTAAAGAATGATAGAAAGTTTCTTTCTTTTTGACAGGAAAAGATCGACTTTGCAATGAATGAAATAATTTTTGATCTTCTTGCTGTTGGAAGATCATCCAGGCAGATTAGCCCTGAGGTGAGTGCTGTAAAAGTTTTGAAAACTTTAAAGAACTTATTTACCCTCATCATCCACATAACAGTGTCTTCTGATTGTACTATTGTCATTCAAGCAATAGTAGTCTTTGAAAGCTGAAATCGCTAAGAAAAGACTATTTTAAAACAAATTGATGAAGATCTATGTTCAAACCATCAGATTTGAAATAAAAACAAAGTTAAGAGATTGTTGTATTAATTTTGTTCTACTGTCATTAATAAATTTTTATACTTAAAACAAAGGTTGTCTGAAGGATAAACAGTTTTGAAAACTCTTACTTTTAGCTATGTGTGTTTAGCTGTGTCTATTAAGTAACATATTAAATGCCACAAATTTTATTTCAAATTGCCAATTTTGCCTCTACAGAGAATGAACATTGGTCTGCGAGCCTTTTTTGTCATCGCTGAGTCTCTGCAAAGAAAGGCAAGTCATTTCCAATTAGATGGATGGTTGTGTTATTTTTTGTTCTCAGTTTTCAAAGTTATACTTCAATTAAAGTTTTTTGTGTCGTTTCAACCCCTATGCTGAGTACTAGTCTCATATCAGTGCGTTAGATGGATAATAATATAATTTTTACGATAATAATAATTTTTATAACTTTTACATTCATAATTATTCTTTGACTTATTTGCATTCATACCGGCCACCTGCAAATACGTATGCTAACCCAGACAGGTGGCTCGAGAAAGACGCCTTCTTTTAACATTGTATTTTCTTATCGTGTACTAATCGTTACACTGATTATGAGAACTAAGGAAATAAAACGGTGAGTATGAATCTCTATGTATATGCATATAAATATCTTACACAAGATATTTTATATAAATTCTATTTCAAATTGTCATTGCAATTAATTTACGTTTGCTTTCATGAGAGGGAAGACACCTCTTTTGCCATCTCAGCTATCATGAACTTGTACTTTTAAAAGTGTTGCTAACCAACTTCACCCCCATAGGGTGGGGAGGCACCCCCCATGCCAAGTACCACCAGTACATTACCGTCGGGCAACACAGTCAGAGTGAAGAAGACTGTTATTGCCAAGACTCTTACTGACAGTGCTGCAAGTAGTATTGGACTTGCAAACTACTACCACAGGTATATGAGATAGTTTACCATGATATGTTTGGCAATAAGTTGTTTCCACTTCACGGTGCTTATCATGTTGTAGTGTTAATTACAAGAAAAAATAGTTTCAAGAGTTGTTGGTCAGTAGCAAGAGTACTTGTAGTGCTGTAGTAGTAGTAGTATAGTAGTAGAAGTAGTAGTAGTAGTAAGTACTTGTAGTAGTCGTCATCATTGTAGAATAGTAGTTAATAGTAGTAATAATAGTAGTTGTAGTTTAAGTAGCAGCAGCAGCAGCAGCAATCATTGTAGCTGTAGTAGTTGTCGCAGCAGCAGTAACAGTGGTTGTTTTTAGACCAGTTATATTAGAATTTGGTTACACGTATTAAGTAAGTCTCAATACGAAGCTTTTTTACAGCATAAGGAAAGCTCTTGACAGCATCATTCGAGGACTGGATGGACAAGTTGGCAAGTGTATGGTGATGACAAACCCACACATTTCTCACAAGGAACCCGATGAAATGATCACGTTAGTCTCCATTTTGTTGTCTATTTTTAATTCCGACAGTGCAAACTCACTGAAAAGTGCTAAAAAGTTTTCGAAATTGAAAAGTCTGAAAGAATTAGCAAAGGTTCTCAAAATCCTAGAAGGGGTTGAATATTCTAACCTTATTGTTGAAATGGATGCAGTTTGTTTTTCATTTGACCTGTCTGCGTAAAAAAAAAAGTGAAGCAGAGGCTAGGCTAAGTTTTTACTGACACATTTCTTTCAATAATGGGAAAGAATCAGACTGCTTCACACATTATGTTAAGAAGGGGCAGAAGAGCCTGAAAGTGCTGGGGAAGTTGATTCGTAGTTCTTAGCTATTTTGATAGCTATAATCATATTTTATTTTAATTTTTCTTAAAAGAGTGAGGGAAACCTGAATTAATTTTGATGTCATTCCTAAAGAAGCAACATTTACACAAAATGAATATCTTTCAACAACAATCCTTGTTAACAGGTTTTAAATAAGACTAAGAGTCTAAGGGCAAAAGGCATTGTGGTGTAACCAAAGGGTTCATACAGGATCTGAATAAATCTTAAAGGTTGATTCTCACTTCTCTAAAGATGATCACAACTCTTACAGTATTATAACATTTCCAACATGTTTTCATTTTCTTTTGGATATTTGCAGCGGGGAAAGAAAACCAAAGATCGAGTTGTTCAGGACCTGTATAGCTGCAATTCCAAGGTATCCATTTTTTAATGAAATTTAATGAAATGATGTATTTAGGCCTGAAAGTTAATACACACTTCTACATGTTAACAAGTAGATAGAATTGCAAACCTTGATATACTCTATTCCTTTTAACATTTTTGAGGACATTTATGGTGTTGAAAATGACCACATTTTCAGTCTCATCTTGTCAGCTTCATCAACATTACGAAAATGGGAAGTGGAACTGTTACGTTTTGATTTTATATAGTTGTGTAGTAACTGTTCAGTTAACTTAGAACATATCTATAGTTGCTTCAAGAAATGTTGTTTTTCGGTTGACAGGTGTATTCCAGAGGGAATGACAAAATCAGAGTTAGTTGACCTTCTTTCCAGATTAACAGTCCACATGGACGAGGAGTTGAAAGGGTAAGGGTTAACTGATTGTTTGTACTCTATTTTGAATGATTTCTAGTATTTCAAGTTAATCGTCATCACCCAAACGTCAAAGTTGCCATCGTCATTGGTACCACGTGTCTGAACCATCGTCAGTATATCACTCAGCATCATTATTAGTATCATCATCAACATCATCACCACCATCACCATCATCATCATCATCACCATCTTTATCATAATCATTATCACCATCATCATCATCATCATCAGTATCATCATAATTTGTATCATCTATATTAGCAATAGATTCATCGTCATCAGTTGTATCATCATCATTGCTATTGACCCTGTCATCATCAGTAACATTGTTGTCGTTATCATCTTTGTCTTCATCATTTGTATTATGATTGTCAATGTCATTATCTTCTTCAAAATCATCTGTATCATCACAAGTGTCGCAACCATCGGTATCATAGTTTTGTTTACCTCATTGTAAATATTAGCCATCCTTTTGGTAACTTTATTATAACAAACATGTCATGTTGTATGTTGAAAATGGCAGTTTTAATTCTTGGATAGAGAAAGATTTAAAACGAGATAATATTTCAAAAATATGATTAAACTTACCAAGAGATGGTTTTCAAGGATTGACAGCGTTTTTTTATTTTCGTTCACGTTAAAGGCCGTCATGAATGAAGTATGTAAGTTAGATAAACAACCTAGGATAATTTCTCTTTTAAATTACTTTTTTTTTAGTTGCTTTCTGCCCGTTTGGTAATGTGTTGGTATTTAGATTGCTTTTCTGATGGCAGTTCCTTCTACATTGTAGGCTGGCCTTTTCTTCGCTTCAGACACTTGTGACAGACTTTTCTGATTGGAGAGAAGTGGCCGTTTTAGGTAAATAGATTTCTCTTGTAGTGAAATGGGTTTACGAATGGAATTTAGAGAGAATTATATTCCTATATGAACGACAGACCTTGGTACTGGTGCGGTAATGAGTATCATTTAAGAGTTACCAAAGCACGAGAGTTTCAGAAGGTCTAAGATTGTATGATTGTGTATGTTTGGCTTCCCTATGTACCTGAATTAAATGTGTCTGGATCTTACGAGTCTAGTCTTAGAGCTGACTAGGCAATCAGCTGTTGCTTAATAACTTGAAGGAACAACGTTGTTTCGACTTATTTTTCATCCTGTTGACTGAAGTTTTTGAGAAGGATTTGATGAGAGGAGGTGTTTTAAAAAGCGCATTTGTTATTTTGGAAGATTCCAAAATTTACGTGACAAAAGTTCTTTTCTTTCAACAGGCTTTGTAAATTTTATCCTGAATGAAATCCAAGACACGTTCCCATCACTGCTGGACAGTGCTTTGAGGATGTTGTTGCAACTGCTGGCTCAGTGGAAAACAACTCTTCTCACCCCCTCGGGGGAAATCTTGGTAAGTGCTTAGTCCAACAATTCTAGTCACCCCCTCGGGGGAAATATGGGTAAGTGGTTAGTCCTTGACGTTCGTTTTATAATTGATGTAGAACGGTGTTTTAGACATAGTGTTCTATGTTCCATAAATTACCTGACTTAGGGAACCTGTGAAGAATATCTAGAATTGTCCTCTCATGCCCTTCGTTGTGATAGAGGGATAACATATGCCTAGTCTCTAGTCCTTGAATTTAGTACTAAGCTCAGAAAGAACAAGGTATTTTAGACATATTGTCTGTGAATGGTGTGGCAAACTTGATGCCCTACTCTGTGACAGAGTTATTTCTTATGCCTAGTCCCTAGTTTTTAAATTTAGTGTTTAGCTGAGAGTGGAACGGTGTTTTCCACATGTTGTCAAACATTAAAAACTTGTATGATAGTTAAAGGAACCTGTGAAAGACCTCTGGAGTCGCCTTATGCCATACTCAGTGACAGGGGGATTACTTATGCCTGGTCCCTAGTTCTTGAATTTAGTGTTTAGCTGAGAGTGGAAAGGTGTTTTCGACATGTTGTCAAACATTAAAAACTTGTTTGATAGTTAAAGGAACCTGTGAATGACCTCTGGAGTCGCCTAATGCCATACTCAGTGACAGGGGGATTACTTATGCCTGGTCCCTAGTTCTTGAACTTAGTGTTAAGCTCGCAGTGGAAAGGTGTTTTAGATAATTATGTTGTCTAACATTAAAAACTTGTATGATAGTTAAAGGAACCTGTGAAGGACCTCTGGAGTCGCCTTATGCCATACTCAGTGACAGGGGGATTACTTATGCCTGGTCCCTAGTTCTTGAACTTAGTGTTAAGCTCGCAGTGGAAAGGTGTTTTAGATAATTATGTTGTCTAACATTTATAACTTGTATTACAATGTAGGGAACCAGTGAAGATACTCTGGAATTGTCCTCTCATGCCTTACCTTCTGATAGAGGTATTGACAGGGTGACTGTTCTGCACAATGTGGAAGGTTGTGCGCTCGTTTTGCTTTGCAGGTGAGATCCTGAAACATCTTAGAATAGAAAAGTACCAAAGGACTGGACAAACCTCTTCGTTTTATCGACGATTTTATTTCACCGTGGTTCCAAAATCATACATTTTACTCTTGAAAGAATACTGGTAATTCAAAGTACTAAAAGACTCGACAAACCTCTTTGTTTTATCAGTTATTTGTTTTTTCGTGGTTCCAAAATCATATTTTTAACTGTTATCCTGGTTTGCAGGGTTCAAGAAGTTGTTTCATTTTACTGGGGGATCTGTTGAGCTTGATTTCGTTTTATGGTGGTAAAAAATGTTTACTCGGAATTAGCTCTTTCAACAATCTGGTCTTATCTAAATATCGGTTTTAGCGTATTTGGAGAAACAATTACAACCACAGTTAAGTATGTAGAACACTGCACTAACAGCAAAGGGAATACAGACCAGTTCAAAGTCTATTGCAATCCCGCTGGCTTATCTTACATGTTTGATACACCAAAGATCACGTCATGGTTTCATAACTTTTTAAGAAAGTTGTTGTTAAAGTGGAAGCTTGTTAAAATCTAAAATTTTCAATTCAAACCAGTTTATTGACACTTTTTAGAACAAAACTCATTAGAAAAAAAGACTTGCTTAGGTGAAAATGGGGAGTTTATCAAACCAAGCTAAGAGAGCTCTCAAAAACTAACAACATGAAAAGAATAAATTGTTGTATGAACAAATCTTTTTTTCCGGATCCAGTGTTTAAGAAAACCTTTTTTTTACTAAGTTTCTCCAAGAGACAAAACACAGGTAGAAGTTTCAATCATTTCTCTTTTTTCTGTAGCATCAAACCCGTAATTCGCAAATGGGCTTGGATGGTATTGAAAGAATCAAGAACATTTTTCAGCATTATTCATTCGGGAAGTAAAGTAAGTTTCCAATTTGTAATTTTATGAGTCTTCGAGGTGTTTCAATTTAGTGTTTTGGTTGCTATACCCTTTTTGTACTTTTTCTTGTTATTCGTATCTTTTTACCATTTTAGAATCTTGTCAGACATTGCCGTTTAGAAAGCAATTTTTTGGGATACCAAATCCTTGTACAATCACCGGGAAAGTACTTTTAACAGAGCTAAGAAAGTACTTACGTGCTAGATTGTTCAAAGTGCCAGGTGTTTCTGTCTGAAAAAAAGGTCGAAGTGAATGAGTTTGAAGTCTAAATGGTGCAAGCTGCAGGACAGCGCTCTGCTAGTTTTTCTTTCTTGTGAAAACTCGTTTTTTTAACTCAGCTGAACTTCGGGTATTGTTTTACAGATGTTCATACACAGAGTCACTGTGTATTTATATGGTATACATAATATGATACTCGTCTGTTTTGTACGTAGGAGGCGAAATCTGAAAGACCAGTAGCAGATGTTATTGATGAAGTGTTTCCAACCGTCTTTGAAAAAACTCTTAAATCTGTCTCCCAAAGCGAAAAGGTAAGTGAAACAAAATGTAAAATTAAGACCTTGCATATTACGACGTATCAAATAGCCTTGCCAGTGGGTAATATAACCTCTATTTAAAAAAACGAGATCCCTCTTAAATGGCGAACCATTTACGAACTAGTCGGATAAGTATTTTTAGCTAAACACCGTGGAAAAATATCAGAAGATAGTTACGGTTCGAACTGTAGTCCTACAGGGGAGTAAGGTGTATGTAAAGGAAAGTAAACAGTATGAATCTTGACAAGAAAGTGCCAAGGCCAAGAAACTTTAACCAAAGACTTTCTTATTATGTCTTTTAATTATTTTTTTTAATTACGCGTGTTACGTTTCTATATGAGCTTATTGGTTGATTGATAACTGAGGGTGGATTTTCGTGTTTTGTGTTTTATAGTTGTTTACAGGCCCCCTCGGCAATGTTGACATCATGATGATCAGTGAGAAGCTGTGTACGAGTAGCGACCACTCAACTGCAGAGACAAAAAACAGTATAGCTTTACACAGTTACTTCTGGGTGTCAATCCTGGCTGGGCTGTTGGAGAAGAACTACTTACCTTCGCTATGCCCAACAGCTGTTCAGTTCAGCTGGCCTGCAGTTGTGAATAGGTTATTAACAGTGTACACAGTCATCGACCCAGGGTAAGAGATGCTTTTGTATCAATCAATGTTAAGACTGGGGGAAGGGGGGGGGGATTGGAGAACCCTGGGTATATGTGTGGCATTTGTCTTTTCAGAAGACTTTTTGGTCAAAATCCTCACCGCGGGGCTCCAAAATTTGGTCAAAGCAGATCAATTATCCCAACCTTTGGGGAGTAATATGCCTTTTAATTTCACAGTAGTAGTTGTGTATATTTTACAAAATTAATCATTCCCATTAATTGCCAGGCTTTTTTATTAAATCCTTTGATGCTTTGTGTAATCTGAGGAAGTAATCAACAAATCTGGCAAAAAGGCAAACGCCCACCCTGGGGCCCAGATTCTTAGTCAAAATATCGAGGGTGGGGAAGGAAAAAGAGGTCAAATGCCCCACATATCATGCCCGGGTTCCCCGATGCGTTAGTGTGAATTGAAGCAACCATTGGCAATGCCTTTGCTGCTACTATCGCATTGCATTATCAATCTTTTTCTTTGTTTGAAATTCTAGTTAAAAAGTTACTAATATTTTGTGCTTGCCATTGGCATCAATAATAATACCCACGTCATTAATTTTACTATTGCCATTCCCTTGTGAAACCTGATACATTTAATTTTTGCCCCTTTTAGGACATCAGGCATGGACTCAATTTCTAGTTTGTCAGCGGTTTACGGACGTGGTCCAAAGAAGTTAACTCTTAACATCAACGATGTGTGTTTGTGGAGAAACTACCTGGTGTTCGCCTGCTGTACATACCCAAGATCTCCTCCTTGCCGGAGTGATTCGCCAGATCAAGAAGGAGGGTAAATTAATAATGTTAATTGACTGATAATGCAAGCAAAATCGTAGTAACAAAATAAGGCGCCTTTGTTTGATCATGCTCACCTTGGGCCTTTAACCAGGACTTTTCAAAAACTTTAAAAAAATGTAACCGTTGAGAAAATGTATTTTCGATACAGGACGCCTTGTTTTTGGCTTCATCGTCTTTAGGTTGGGAGGGGGGAAGGCTTATTAGAGAGGAATGGCTTAATTAAGATTTGAAACTCTAGACGGGGGCATATTAGAGAGAGGGACTTATTAGAGAGGTGGGGCTTACTTAAGATTTGAAGCTCTAGATGGGGGCATATTAGAGAGAGGGACTTATTAGAGAGGTGGGGCTTAATTAAGATTTGAAACTCTAGACGGGGGCATATTAGAGAGAGGGACTTATTAGAGAGGTGGGGCTTAATTAAGATTTGAAACTCTAGACGGGGGCATATTAGAGAGAGGGACTTATTAGAGAGGTGGGGCTTAATTAAGATTTGAAGCTCTAGATAGGGGCATATTAGAGAGAGGGACTTATTAGAGAGGTGGGGTTTAATAGAGCACTTACGGTATTGTGGCTTGACTTGAATAATTTCAACTATTGAAAAGAAAAACCTAAACGGTATTTCAAGGAACTAACCCCTTACCTCGTAAAACTATAACAGTAGACGTTCAAGATTAACGATGCCTTTCAAGGCATGTCCAAGCCCTTTTCAAGCATACATCTTTTCGCATCAAAACTCTAAACTTGTTTTTTTTTTCTTTTTTCCCCAGAGCATTATCAGAGGGATCAGAGACAAAAGGAGACTCGAGGGTAAACGGCGTAGTAGCCTTGATACCGAGATTCAAAGGGCATTTGGGGGAATTTTTGTAGTTTATAGGCTTTCATAATTTCTATGATCAGCATCTTTGTTTAGCCAGTCAGTAGTTTTCAATATTGTAAAGGAATAATATCTATGTGTTTTGTTTAGTGAACATCCTACTCCAAACATTCTGCATTTCGTTCTTTTTCTTGCGTTAACTCTGTCCAACAACTATTACTATTATAACGGTTGTTCTAAATGTCACTGTTCTTTCTAAACTGATATTTGTTGACCCACAGCCTCCGTCCCCCAGTATGGTAGACAGTTTGTTCAGGTCTGTTATTCCTCACATCAGAAGCGAGTGTTCCGTAGTCAGAGAGGCTGTAATTACTGGCCTTGGATGGACAAGTCCTTGTTCATACAGGTTAAAATAACTTATCTCCCTTTAAATTGCTTTACTCAGAATGGATTCTCCAAGCGTTTTCTCATTATGCCCTTTCATTCTTGTTTTGGTTTTCAATTTACCCAATGTAAAGGAGTTGTTCAGTAAGTTTAAATTTGTTTCCTTGTTTCACTGTGGCATACAGTATACATTATTTAATTCTGGAATCCCTGTAGAGAATGCTTTAACAGTTTAACCAATAAGTAACTGTTTTAAATTTAAACTATTATTTTTTACTTGTGAGTTGAAAAGCGGCCTAAATCGTTTTTCAAATTTTTCTATTACAGGGACTTCATTGAAGAGCTGCATTACCTCTTGAAAGAAGCCATTGATAGACGAGCCGAGGTTTGTTTCTTACAGCGTATGAGATCAGCGTTTTAGTTCATTTTTTCAAACGGGGGGGGGAGGATCATGTAGAATATACGAGGTACAGTGGCCATGAGTGAAAGACTAAAAGCTAAAAGGCACATTTCAAAGATAGAATAGTGTGTTACCCACTATCTTTCCTCACGTTCGAAAGTTAAAAATCGAAAGCGCGAAAAATGACTTAAAAAGAAGAAAACGAACTGGTGTTGTTAATGCCTAATTCTCAGGAAAAGGGAACCTTTAGCGACAATCGATAAAAATTTCAGCACAGGCTTTGATTTCTTTGATGAGGAAGACCTGTTTTTTAAACTTCCGTTTGCCTTTTCTGACAATTTCTGTGTAACTAGAAACTTAGATTTTAGCAGGCGGGTCAGGAAGCCTTCTTCATTAGGTCATTGACCCGAGACCCGTCTCCTATCTGGAACACTGCATTACTATAATTGCTATTGCCTCCTTATTGTCATTTTCCTACTCTTATGTTTTAGTCTGTGAGAAAAAGAAGAAAAAGAGATGCCTTGCGAGCACATCTTGCCAGAGTGTTTGAGCTGAACGCAGAACACGGTTGCTTCAATGACAGGTAATTGGTGATAGAATTCCCAAACTGAAAATAGATAGCGGCTATACATTTCCACAATACATTGCGAACTTCTGTCCACTAAAAAGGGACACAAACAATAGTAAAACTTGTCCTCCTGCTAGCAACGCTGTGTATGCCACATATACGAGGTTTTAGATCCTCTGTGCGTTGTTTGCAATTTTATATTTTACGCCAGCAAGGCACTATAAAATGTACAAGTTACTATTTTTTGTGGTCAGTAATACATCTTCTTTCTCCGACTATATAAAACTCTAGCTTAAACGTTCATGTTAAAGATGAGATGGGTCTAAGCTGTCCATGTAACACGTGCTAGGCATTGCTAAATATAGATCAAGAACTTTTTCCTTGTTGTTGATCTACCTATGGCTGCAAGTGATAGAAAACTCACAACGCTATGATGAAAAGGGTCTCAAACAACCTCGAGTTAATGGTTATAAGGCATTCAGCATGATTTTGATTTATAGGCTTAACTACTCTTGGGTAATCCGAAAATGCTTTACAACACAGTGATATGACTCTGAGGGCCTACGGCCTATAACATTATTACCTAAAAGGACGAACGGAAACGGGTAAAACGTACTTGATGCTTCCAACTTTGTCGAATCTGGTTACATTAATTTTTATCATGTTTCCAATGTAGCGCCAGTGAATTGGTTACAGAGGATGGCTTGTCGCCGACGTTCATCGAGTATATTGATGGTACTAGGTAAGTAGGCTGCCTAGTAACTTAAATCAAAAGGAAGCTGTCACGAGTATAACTGACAATCCGAAAAAAGATGGCGGATATACATTTTACCACAATGCATTGCGAACCTTACACCGCTAAAAGAAACTCAGGGATGGTTAAAGATGGTAAAACTCTTTCATATACCAACCTAACGGTGTTTGTGAAGTTTGAGGTTTACAGGTTTTCAATATGGGTTCTTACGGATAATTTTCGATGGTTTACGCGCTAGGAGTTATGGGTAAATGTACTGGTCGACATTTCTTGCTTATTAGTGGATTGAATCTACAAACAATTTCAGCACGATTGTAGTTTTTCTGTTTTTTTATTAAATCTACAGGTGACTTGCTTGAACCTCTAGTTGTTTGAAACTCTCTAAATCATATCTAATTCAAAGTCCCACGCGTCATGTATTTGCTACAGTGATATATAGAACAACTCGAACATGTTAGCTCAAACTTCTTCAGTGTCAACGAAGATTTAACTGACATTTAACACTGTTACTGACTTTGTAAAGTGTAGTCTGTCATTAGGGTCTACCGATAAAAATTTCTGTCATAGTTTTTGTAACGTGCCGGAAGTTTCAAGCAACTTGTGTATTTTTTTCATTTTCTTAATCTTTTATAATGTGTACTGTCCTGTAACATCATATTGTATGCAGTAAAACAAGAAAAGCTTCGTTGTTAGGACTGTGTTTTGTGGAGTGTATTTCTTTCTGATTTACATTATTGTGCACAATAAATAGTATTCCCTGCCTTTCACTACTATTTTTTAAAGATTTGCCCATCGAAATAGATAACAAAGTTCGTTTTCGGTTATTTTTTTTTATCTTGATAAAGACTTTATCTGGACACTGAAGCGGACAAAGACATGCCTGCAATCCTGTTGCTTCGAGTGAACTTTTGTAACTTTGTGCAGAAGATGATCAACAGCATAACAAACAGTAAGTAGTATTTTCTTTTGTAACCTGAGTCGAAGGTCGAAAGATATAAATTCTCCTGCTAATATCATTTAATATACGATAATCTTTTCAGGTTCTATGCGAAGCAAGTTGCTACCCAGGGATCTGCGGTTCAACCTTTTTACTCTCTTCAGTAGCTGGTGCGCCCATTTTGGGGTGAAAGTTCCTGGCCTTGACAAGTGAGTGAGCAATAGAAACTTAGAATGCTCGTTTGAATGAAGGTGGTGTTTAAACTATACTGATTTTTTACGATTATTTATAATTCATTTAATAGGAAAAGAAAAGAAGAAAAACGTACTTGGTGCACAAATATTAGGAAATGATGCCCCCTGCAAGGTTAAGCACCTGGGGTCAGTTGTTCAAAAGCCGATTAACTTTAATCCAGGGTTAACTCTTAACAAAACCTATGGGTTGGCATGATAATTAACCCTCGATTAGGGCTAATCGTCTTTTGAACAACTGGGCCCTGGTCAGAACACTGTGGTGTATCCACATGGAATACGACCCACCCCAACTAAATCTACCAAAGATAATCACACAATGCTCTCAATCAAAATAGTCATCCCTTTTGATAGAATTTCTAACAACTCAGTCTTGTACACTACCTGCCACTCACTGCCATTCTGATAGCAAAAAAAAATTTCTGCCACTATACAGTGGCTGAGAGTTTTGTTTGTTAGCTTGAACCCTCATCAGTACACTGTGTCATCCTTGAGCAAGGCAACGATGTGGCTAGTCGGTTGGCACGCTCAATCTCGGGGTTGTGAGTTTGAGCCTCGGCCAGGCTACTGTGTTTTGTCCTTGAGCAAGACACTGAACCCAACTTGTTCCGGTCAACTCAACTGTATAAATGAGTTTCAGCTTCTGCTGGGGGCTAGTCTGTGATAGATTAGTGTCCTGTCCAGGGGAAGTCAAAGACTCTCATCCGCTTAACACTACAGAAACTGGGGATTAGCGCCTGCCTATAGAGCCACTTGGCTCGAGCAAGGATCTAGTTGAGCTAGGCGCTTTAAGCGATCTTTTCTGTACATGTTTAGGTAAATAGTTATCAGCTTCCTCTGGGGGCTAATATGATTTGGTTCGCTACCAGGTCTAGAGGGAGTCAGATCTCTCCTTCAATCAACACTACTGCAATTAAAAAACAAGCAATGGCGTAGCTGGCAACTAGACCTAAGGAAGAATTAGTTTTAGCCTTTAACGTAGCGATAGGGGCATGATAAATGACTGAATAAACCATCTTCGTGTTCAATGTACCGCTGTCAAAAATAAGCTGACTTGCACAACCTTAGTATCAACAAATGGTAACAAATTCCAGTAAGAAAAGATATTATTCAATGTATTGTTTTATTTTAAAATTCAGTTCCTTCACGCTGGAACTTGTAAACATTTTACTTCAGTTCGAGCCTAAGGTTGTGTACGTGCGCTGACAGTCTGTCTTTGTCAGCGGTATCTTGAACACGAAAAAGGTCTATTGACATAAGTGAAAGGAGCAAGCCGTACTATCTTATGTTGCAGACCAAGCCTGACACCGAGTGCCCAGAGCAATGATTTGGAACTGGCTTCACTTCGTGTAAGTAACAGTAGGACTTGCTACTCTAATTGTTAATTCCACGTACAGACATCGTCTACTTGTAGTGAAATTAATGATATCGAAATGTTGAACAGGTGATTTTACAGCTGCTTTTATAATGAAAAAGAAGAAAAGAAAAATGAAGGAGAAAAGTTGCGCTAAAAAGTGGAACGCTCGACTTAACTAATGGTTATTGAATTGACGTACAATAAGTTCAAGGACTGGTCAAGCCAGTAACACGTCACGACTTTTCATGACGTAGCATATCTTCAGCCATTCGCTTGCCACTCTACACTGACAGGCTGATAAAGTATGGGTAGAGACCCTGCATGTTTTACTATGTGTACAGGACCTCTTAAGTTGTCTTTCTCACCTAGACAAGTGAATAGCTAAGAGATGCAGGTGTAATGTTAAACCTGACCCTTGTCTCTCTGTTTTATCTCAGGCAATGTGTGCACTCTGTGGAAGTGGATCAGTGTTTGATTTTTCTGCACTAAAGGCAGATGGATACCTCTATAGTTGGTTGCAGACCATACTTAACTCGCCTAAGGAAAAGGTGAACAAAAACACCTCGGCTGTAAAGATTTTAGGAGTCGATCGTCATAAGTACCAAATCAGTAATGTTCGTAGTAAATTTGAACAAGATTAGTAAATGGTTTCGAACTTTCAAGGCATTCCTGTAGGATGAGATGAAATTCGTTTTTTCCCTTCCTTCTTCATTAACCAATAGATAATAATCCGCTTTAACTTAGATGTCTGAAAGAGGTAAATAAACGAAAAACAAATATTTTTCCAATTTTTTTTTTCTCACTCCTCTTGTGTTTGGAACTATTGAACTCTTAGAAAATGCACCAGGCCGTTATAATTTTTATCAGTTTGATCTTACCCATTAAAAGTTTCTTACGAATATTTTCAAAACAAAGGCCGGCCATGTCTACTGACACGAAAGTTTGCGAACAGAGTTAGTTTTACATTATTCTCTGATTTGCTCTGCTGTGGCATTTAGATCCATCTTCTGGGATTGGATACTCTTGTGCGGCTCTTGGAGAACAATGACGACGTGCCCTCTCTGTTGAACTGGGTAATTGACAAGTGTTACACAGGAACGAAGTTGGTTGTGAGTGGTTGCTTCAGAGCGCTTGCATCTGTCTTCGTTAAAAGGTAATTTTTTGTTGTTTAGGGAAAATCCTGTTTCATTTAAGTTCCAAAACAACAGAAAATTTCATATGCATTATATCAAGAGTGGCTGAACAATTAATGTCTTCAACTCTAATCCTAGGGTCAAGAGCTTGAGCACAACTGCATATTGTGTCCTTGTGCAAGACAGTGTAGAAACAACTCGATCTGTGATATCAATGTAGTTTTACACTCAACTAACAATTTTTTAATGATAATTCAAGAATAAAGTTACTCTTGTTATCCATTAGGAATGATTACCCATGTGAGATGATACCAATCTTCAACATGGTTCTCTTCAAAACTGCCGACCCTTCCATGGACATCAGGGAGAAAGCTGCTCAACTGCTACAGCTTCTAGAAAGGTATGGAAATTGTAATTGGACTGAGTGGATTTTTACCACACGCGTTTTTTCAAACCTTGAACGAGCGCACAGCCTGTGATTTAGGTCCAAAATTGTGCAGCACGAAATTCAATTACCAAGTAGTTACAACGATTTTTATGTCGCCTTTCCGTAAACTAAATGTGATTTCTATTTATTTATATTTTACCCGTCTTTTTCTTAAGCTTTAACTTGCATGTTATCTGTCGCACGTTATGCATCATTATATGTATGTATCTTTGCTTGGATGGTTCAACTTTACTGTGCGTTTACAGAAAGAGCTAGTTAAAGCTAAAACTCCTGCAACCAATAAAAACAGTATTTATCGGTGACTTTAAATTTTGATGCATCTTAATAACTGTCACGTTTATAATAATAGCAGTATCAAAACCGTCTTGAATAAACGTGTACACAGTTAAAGCCTAACGAGTCATTTTGCCGAAAATGAAAAAGTTTTCAATCCAAAAAAAAATCGTTTTGTTCGATCGTTGTCATTATCTTACTGCGTTTGTACACATTTTTGTATTTTGTTGTTTTGGCTTGTTATAGCATATTTATATGTTATAGCATATTTATATGTTATAGCATATCAATTATAAGTTATTAAATTCTCAATCTCGAATATTGCGATTCGCGCGTTCTGATTGGTTCATTTAATCTCGGTTATCAGCTCTTAGTAAAATCATACTAGTGGTCTATCATGAATGCTGCATTCTGATTGGCTACGTTACTCATAGGCTATTAGTGATA
>JAOBAT010044011.1:0-30201 GCA_026413305.1 Hydrozoanthus tunicans | reverse complement strand
AGCTTTTCAAAATATATATATATATATATATATACAGTATTATACTATATATATACAGTATATACTATATATATATGATTGTCTATTATATTTATGGTACATGATGGAGCTGAAGCCAATTAAAGGGTCTAGTACTGCAAAAACGGTGTGACTTTTGATGAAGTTCTCAATTCTCTCTGTGTTATCCCTGTTATCTCTTGATAACCATTGGGAGAATTAAGCGTTTCATACAAAGTCACTTACATCATTTTTGCACTAGGCCCTTTAATTTTGGAAGGGCTTTGGGAGTAATTTGGCAAATTATGAGAAAAAAACTGAAGTTTTGACTCATACAGCAGCTTATTAATTAATTTGGTTGGTACTAAACCCTTCTGGGTTTCATTTATTGATAAAATTCACTAACTTATTTAACTAAGCTATTAAACTAACTTAAAAAACTAAATTATTTTAATAACTTATGAAAGTATAGAAAAATTAATGTTCCAACATTATATTGTTTTTGTGGCAAAATCAGCTGAGACTTTCTCTCTCATTAACTGCTACAGGATCTTAATTGCTGTTATTTTCTAAAAATCATCATGCTACATGTATAAAATTATATGGTGCTGTAAATTAGATTTTGGCAGATAATGGTGGGCATCCAAATCTAAATGCAACATTTGGCAGGTTTTCTTAGCCAGCTACAAGTAAAAGAAGTAATAAATGACTTTTAGTGTTCAAATTTAGGTTAACTATCCAGACCTCTCATGATTGTATTTATTTATTGTTAATATAGGCTATTTGATACAAATTTGGTAACAAATTTTTATTGTTTTAATTAAATTACATTTATGTAAAAACTATGTAAAGCAAGCCAGTTTTATATATAGAAGTACTAACTTAGTATTTTTTTATATTTAGCTGGATTCAGAACTTGTAAGTATAATAATTATAGTTTGCTCAATTTGTCATTAAACTTTCTTGAATAAGCAGTTCAAACTCTTCAGAACCAAGGCAAGACATTGCATACTTTCAGGTCTACACAGTCAACCTTTTTGTGTGTAAGAGTACAGTGCCTTTTCACTCATTTCAGAAGAGTTATTATAGCTATTTGGAATTTACAATCAAAACGCTTTAGTGTCTGATGTTTTTTTTGTGTTACAAAATAATAGTAAAAAACAACTAACAATAATTGGACCAAGTATTTACCAAATGAAAGCAATTAATACCCATTTTCATACAATCCGATTTGCTCCTGTAATGCATGATTACTACAAAGTCATTAGTTAAGTCAGTATTAGTTGTTTTTAATTGGTTTGGAAGCATACTGCTAAAAGAAGAAAAAAAGGTTTAAGTATGCGAATCATTTCTTTAAAAATAAAAGCACATTTTTCCTAATGTTTTCGTAATTAATTATTTAAGCAACTATCCCCTTTTTGGGTTGGTGCCTAGTGCTATGTAAATGAACACCTTTGGTGCTTGTCTTGGTGTACATCCACCAACTTCACCTTCCTTTTGGAGAGTCATTGATTATTTCAAGAGACTGTGTGCATTGGATATGAGATGGTAAAAGTCCAGCTCCAGGAGTGAATTGGCTATGCAGTATTAAATCATCCTATATCCAATACAAATGGGATCAATAATTGTTTTATTAAACTTCTCAAGTTATCTCATTCCAATTATCCCATTCACTCTTGTTGAAAATTAGATGATTTGTAGCCAAGCTGGGTCGTCATAATCACAAAGCATGCCAACCCTGACAAATGATAGTTATATAAGTAAATTTTATTAAATTTAATAAATTTTCTTTCATTTCTGCGGGAGTTACTTGTACTAATTATTTTCTCTACTTTTCCCCAAAGCCTTGTCCAAGCAGAGTATTGGCATGATCCTCTAAATGAAGAAGAATATGCCAACAAGAGTATTTTCTTGGCAGATATCAACCAAGAGAAGGTTTGTCAATTTAGGGGTTTACAATAATTATTATTAAGAAGCAAAATTTTGCTTTGAATATCTGTTGCTAAAAACCTAGAAAATCTTACACTATGGCCATTCAGGAAGACTAATATTACTATTGTATGGTGTCCCTAAATTAGTCAACAGTTTTGAACTAAAAGTTTCTTAAACATCTTGTTGATTTCTCTGTTATGATAAACATAATTATCTAGTAATAAAAGAAACAATAATACAAGATTTGCAGTGCTCTCCATTATTTACACTAAGAATGTATATAATAAATATAATAACAAATAATAATATAATATTAGTTTTTAATACCATTAGCCTGCCATGAAAAAGATTGGGTTTCTTATTGCTCCATGATTAAATTAAACAAATCAATTATGTTTAGACTAGAAACCCCCAGTATAAGGAAAACCTTATGAAGCTCAAGAATTTTGTAATGGTGATGTTCAGCGAGGACACCATGGTGGATCCAAAGGAATCGGAGGTGAGTAGCACTTTGAGCTGGTGCAGTTTAGAAAGGAATATTTTATCACAGACTTGACATGTCTGATTTGAATTTTTATATCTTTATTATTTTTATCATGCTGTTATTTAATTTATTGTCTTCATTGTGAAGTTGCACTAGTATACTGTGATGAATTATGATGGATGATGGACAGTGGCTTTGTAAGAATAAGTATCACAAGGCAAATTTATATTCTTGCTGTTGAATTGATAGTAACAATAATAACGATCATGACAATTACTAATAACAAAATTAATGATAATACTAAATGTTACTATTATTATTATAATTGTGAACTTTTAGGTATAAGTTATGTGCATTGAAAATCCAACTAAACCCATGTGTATGTCTCAAACACTGTTTAAACAAGAACTTGGTAAATTCTAGTCTATTGTAATGGAAAAAAGGCTACTGACTTCACTTTTTTAGTACTAGTAAAATTGGAAGTGGCTAAATTGATAATAATTAATATGTACTTGTTCTTCTATAAACTAGTGGTTTGGATTTTATAAGCCAGGACAAGCAAAGGAAAAGTACACATTGCAGGAAAGTCCTCTTTACACCGAGGTGAGAAGTTACTCCTGAAGCTAAGGGGAATGAGCAATGAGTGGCTTGTTGCCCTTAGCTTCAGGAGAGCCAGCTTGCAGGCTAATTGTGGGCCAAAAATGAGAGTAGGAGTGGGAAAAAGGTATAAAAAATGAATAATAATGACATTTTTTTAACCTCCACTTGGGCATCTTTTCCTTGTTAAACCAAGCAAAAACTGGGTCACAACTCTAATCTAAGTGATAAATTCTTGGTTTCTTTTAAGCCCCCTGGATAGTGTTCAGGAGACTAGACCAAATGGCTTAACATCCCCTGGGCCTCAGTCAGTCACAGTTTTTACTAACTGAGTGAAGTTGCACACAAAATGGGTCTGACCTCTATTATATCTGACCTTGTACATATATATGTATATATACGTACATCAAGTGGATGGGTATACATATTACTTTCATTTCATTTGGTATTTCACCCCATGTTGAAGAATCTGTCATGTGTGATGACTGATTAAAGTAATCAGAAGTAAAAAAACAAACTTTGATCATGAGTCATTCCCCTTTTCCTACAAAAGTGATCTAAAGTGTTTAACAAAAACCAGCATCTCTCTGAAAGATGAGTGTTGAGAACACATGAAAAGCAGACAGTGCTTGATTGCTTTAATTAGAGCACATAATACAAACCAACATTAAGAAAGGGTACTGGCTTTAATTTAATTTGTATATGGCTCATTTCTCTTAATCTTGAGATAAAAGTGTTGAAAGTAATTCCATGTTTAATTTTAGTTAGTTTCTCTCATGTCAAGATAACCTGATCAGGCAATGGGCAGTTGCCAAGGGCCAGGGCAAATGTGTGACTAAGTATAGGGTTATACTTTTGTTAATTTCATTTTAGGCATAGAAAAGGAGTGATTACAAAGCTTTTATGAGAGTGCTATCTGATAGAGTGAACTGGTTTTAGAGTGGTTGGCATATTTATTTCTTTCATTGGTTTTCCTTTGACATTAAGTTGTTTTGTTTGTACCATGAAGTGCTATTAAAAAAATTTAGTTTAAAGGACTTAAAAGGGTTAAACTTTACAATTGAGTCATTTGCAATCAATTATATATTAATATCTAATGTAACTCAACTACTTTGGAAGCTTTCGATAAAGTTAGTTTATAATCATTCCCTTTGAAGGATTGGCTTGGATTGAAGAAAATGGACCAAGATGGGAAACTCCATTTCCTTACAGCTGAAGGCGACCACTTACAATTCTCATCCGAGTTCTTTGATTCTAAAATTCTTCCTTTCCTAAAGTAACCTAGCTAAGAATTGGAGAGAGCAGAATTTTTTTTAAAAATTAATAATTAATCAATCAACCAATATTACCTTGACTGTAAGATTAACAATCTTGTTTTTTGATACAAGGGTTATTTTTTAATGTAGCTTACAGTAACAACCATAAGTTGAAACGTCTATTGTAAAAATGACATACACTCTAACTGACTTTGATGGAGCTGTCATTTCTCCCGGCTATTATCTTTTCATAACCATTGGGAGAATTCAGCTTTTCATACAAAGTCACATCATTTTTGCACTATACACCTTTCAATTATCAAACCTTTTCATTGGTTGATCAGCAAATCAACAAAAAAATTCAATATTGTAGAGTGGTAAAAAACTTTAGTTTGAAACTATTTTTTGTTCTTACACTTGTTTTTCTAGATTTTTTTTACATGAAAGCAGTAGAAAACCGTTAATCTCATTTTAAATAACCAACTAAATGTAGTATCAAAACTGGCAAGTGAGATACTGTATTTCCAGGAGATAATTTTTGAGTGTCAGATTTTAAAATTCCTGAGAGAAAGACTCCCACTGCTAGCTACAGAGGGGACACCCAAAAGTATAACTTCTAAATTTTTTTGCAGTTTACAAACTAAATGCATCAGTTCTAAATTGTATTGTGATTTTCATAAATTAAATTTGTGATTTGTCCAATTTGATTTAATTTTTATTGGACTTTGTTTGTAGTCATTTATTTAGAATTGTTCAAAGAAAAATATTGTTTGTATTCATAAAGTTCTCAATTAATTGTTCTAATGTAACTCAAAACATTTAATGTTTTGTAATAAAAACGTTTTTGAAACAGGATTTACATTTTGTATTACAATTGCATTTGTTGCAGTGATGGAGTGCTCATACAAGTTCACGACATACAGAGAATCTCTCTTTAATATTCAAACCCTAGTTAGAATTTTCAATTTGTACTTTATATAAGAAAATATTTTGTTTCATGTTTACTTAATATTTGTTTAGTAGCTACAATGCAAAAGAAAGTACATAATTATTATATATTGACAGATTGTTTTCTTTCCTTCAAAATTTAAAATAAAATAGTATTTGTAAATCTTGTTTAGTTCATGAAAAGTACAATAATAATGGTAACAATTTTTACATGTTGTCATGTAAACAGAAATAATAATATTTGTTAATCTTGCTTTGATAGTTCCTATACAACATGTTTTCTCTATAATGGTCACAGTGTATAAAATTAACTATTAAAAGTAATCCACCTTAATTTCACTCTATATTTTGAAACTGATACTTTAATATAAATAAAACTTCTGTTTGGCCGAGCATTCTTTAATAGGCCTTATGCATGTTTATGTCAAACACCACCAAGCCTCGCTTTTGAATCACGAAAGTGTGAATATTTCATAAATCAAATCCCAAAGAACCCACAAATGAAAAGAATTCCTTTGTGAAAATGGTTTGCACTTGCAATAGACTCACATTTATTTTTGAATATAATGCTTGGGGGGTGAAAGTGACCAGTTTGACATCAACATGCATAAGGCCTGTTTCAAAACACCCTTGTTGTTAGTTGTTATTCAGAAATATTAATACCAAGCCACTTTACATTATGTATCTTATTTGCTCATTGAGTGTGAGCACCGTGACACTCCAACTTATATTTTACTGCATGCCAGTGTAAGGAACTAAAATGTCTTGAGTTTTATTAATGTTCTGAGCAGCTTTCTTAAGTCCTTTAAAACAAAACTTACAGCACTGTCAGCAGATTGAGTAATTACCAAAACCTTCTCTTAGAACTGTAAAATTTTTAACAATCAAACAAGTCCCCTTCCTTTCTCCTCAAAATACTGTATTGTTGTCAATTATTATCTATACATTTGGTATCATGACTACTCCTCCTTCAACTCTGTGGTTTTTAAGTGCCCTCTCTCACTCTTCCACCTCAATATGTTCATATTTTGTGCATGTTCCTATTTAAATTGCTTAGTAATCTGATCCTCAAACTTCTGGTTAATTTTAACAATGAGGGGCATTCTAACATGAAAATTTGCAGGGATGATAAGTCCATTTTCAGGCTTTGTTCCTTTGTATTTTTGCAACTTCTTAAGAATAATAAGAGCTACTTTGATATATGTAAGCACCCACTCAGAGCTTCAAAAATATTTAATATGTGTCCTTGGCTTTTTTCTATTAGTAATATCATGTACTGCCATTGTACATTAAATAAATAACTGGATGGTATAAACTTTATTAGAAAATTTTATTAGAAGTATCTATATGCAGCTGCCAAACTTTTCAATAAAAAAATAACAAAAACCTTCTTTACATTTTAAATTTGTGCTACATATATTTGGCTGTAAAAAAATTGTAAATTCAAACTGTAAAATTACCTTCTTACTTGCCATAAATAAAAATGTCTTTTATTTTCAATGTCTACATCTACAAAATCAATAGATAATATTATTATTAACTGAAAACATTTATTGCACTACCCATTCCATGGTTTTTCAATTTTGTTTTTTCCTGTCCGGAAACCCTCTTCCAAGCCATTAAGTTTTTCCATTACATCTTTGGGAATCTCAAAATCAAAAACATTTGCATTTTCCCTAATTCTGTCTATCTTAGAAGATTTAGGAAGTGGTATATAGCCATTTTGAATACTCCATCTTAACAAAACCTGGGCAGGTGTTTTTTTCATATGTTCTGCAGTCCCCTTTAGAACAAGCTCGTCAAGTTTTTCACCTCTGGTGATGGGTGAATAAGCTTGAAGAGCAATGCCCTTGCTCTGACAATACCGTACAACCTCCACCTCTTGCAAATATGGGTGCAGTTCAATTTGATTAACTGACGGCAATGTATCTGTGTGTTTACTAAGCTCTTCCAAGTGATGGATCCCAAAGTTGGAAACTCCTATGGATCTGAATTCAAAATGCAACAAAGTTAGTTCTGGAGAAATAGACTTACCTCCACAATGAATTTGAACTTACTTAAAGTACAGGGAGCACACACCTGTCATGAAATTTGAACACCAACCGAATTTTAAAAAGCAATATATGGAAAATTTGAATTTTGTCTGTTATTGCTCATAAAATATAATAAAGTTATTCATTCTTCATTCTTACATTTATATAGGTTTTTGGGGAAATTGAAGCGCTTTCCGAGGTGCAGCATAAAAACATAATCTCCTTTTAAAAGAAAGACTAGTTAATTAACACAATCACTTGACAGAAAAATGTTGGACATAAGGCTACCTTATCAGGCCTTGATTCTTCAGCTCTATCATTGCTTTCCATGAGGGAACAATCTTATCTGGCACTGGTGCATGAATAAGATACATATCAACGTAATCCAACCCCAAGCGACTAAGGCTTTTTCCAAATGCTTCTACTGTTTCATTATAACCATGTTCATTATCATACAGTTTTGTGATGACAAAAATCTCATCCCGAGGAATCCCTGATGATCTTACAGCTTCTCCTACACTCTGCTCGTTATTGTAGCGCGACGCAGTGTCAATTAGTCGATAACCTTCCTGTAATGCACAGTGAACAGCCTGTACTGTTTCTTGTCCTGGTTTTGCACCATGAACTCCAAGCCCAAACACTGGACTTCTAACTCCATCGTTGAGAACAATAGTAGATCTGAGTGAACTCCAGTGGTTTGATGATGCTGTTATTGTCAAATGGTTTTTGGGTCCGTTTTGCTTACAGTGTGAACAAAACCTGTTCCTGCAGAGTAAATTTTAAGTAAGACAGTCAAGTTATTCATGATTATCTGAATATATATGATTCACAATTACAAAACAAAATGATTGGTTTTATTTTTACAATTTGTTTTTCACAAAGAGGAACAGGCCCATGGGGGAGGGGGATGAGATGTGTACACTTGTAAACCCCCATGGATGACAAAGGTCCACTAAAATTATCCTACATGTTTTTCTGAATTAATTTTGAAGATTAAACATTTGAATAATATCCAGGTTTTAAGGTTGGTTTTGCCCAGGCCTGTATTGCATTTCACTCTCACAACCTTTGAACTTTCAAAGTTTTCTGGGGAAGCATGTTTCCGAACCCAGCTGGGACTTGTACCTTCGGAGCTCATTTGGTCTGTCTCCTAAAAATCAGGCTTTTAAGCACACCCAGGTGAAAAAGTAGGAGAAAAGTAAGACCAAAATTCTTTTAGAAGTAGGACAAAAGAAGGATTTCGAGGGGAAAAGTTGGAGAAAAGTAGGACTTGTAACTGAGTGCTTAGATTGAAGGACTAAGAATGCAGCCTTTGGTACAGATCTTCAAAGAAGTACTGATGAACTGCTTCTAGTCTGCCTGTGATTCGTTTCACTGCTGTTATGAGTGTGAGCCATCTGGACTGGACATGCAAGATGAATATTTGTTCATCAAGAAATCTTCCTTGCGACATGTGGTTCAGGCTTTAACCCTGAACACCTGCAAGGCTTACTCCCTATTCCTGCATGATACAACCTTGCACAATTTGTTGAAATTGCGGCATATAAAAAGTAGGAAAAAGTAGGAATTTTAAGATAAAAGTAGGAATAGTAGGAGAAGGGTCAAAAAAGTAGGAAATAGTAGGAAAAGTTGGATCACTTGAAAGCCTGCTAAATTCAGTAACACCCTCCCACAAAAAATCCTGGCTACAGGCCTGGGGGAAGGGAAGGAAGAGGGGAGACTCCCTTGAAAATTGGTAAGGATGCTTCACAACCCTTTTTAGGGTAAAAAATGAGATTCTCGCATACTTATTTATTTTAAAGTCTCTGGCTGACTCTGTACCTTTTCGGGACAAACATATGGCTTTCAATATAAACTTACAAAGTCACGGTTGATTATGTAAAGTGATCACACCTTTTGTGGCATGAAACCAGCCTTTTATTTTGTGCGAACCTTTTAGGGTCATTTTTAAATCTGTCCGTCGAGCACCCTTGCCACTTATTAAGGCTATGGGCCTGAGGGGTGTCACTGCATATCCACTAGTGGGTTTGCAAGACTGTGTATCTAAAAGTAGAAATCTTTCAGGTTCGAAGAACAATACACCCAACTGAAGGGCCATCCCAATAAGAAGTTTTGTTTCCCATCACACTATCTCTTGTGATGGTGCATCGGTCGGTCGACCAAAAAAAAAAACTTTTTTGAACAAAATAGATTGGTCTGGTGATGGGAACTGAAAAAAATTTGTCTCAATGGTTTGTGTCTTGATGTTCATACCGAATTCTTCCCCCATTCTGAGTGGTTTTCTAAATAAGAGGCTTAAGATTTCTAAAACCTATTAAAACCAGCGACCCTTGGTGCCAGATAGAACCTTTTAGTTTCAATCTGCAAGGCAGCTGGAGCTAAAATGAACAGATAACCACCCGAATGCTTGGAATGCTAAACAAAAACACACCCAATGTGAACAACCTGTAAGTAATGGTAAAAACACACATGAACACATGTGCATTATAAGTACAAACTATAATCTTGAACCAGCCAAAACATCCGTTAAATCTTATAACCAATATTATTAAATTCACGCTCGAAAGACAACATGTTATGGCAGCGATTTAAATCTTGGCGCGAGTATCGTATGTCAAATACACACACATGCTTGAAGTTAGACAAACTTGCCTACAGCACCAATTCAAAAAGAATACTATTAAAACAGATGCTTTCCACGAACTAGCATCTGTTTTTTAGACAATACACCGATTGCTTACCATTGTTTTATCATTTCGCCGTCATATTCTTGATTACAATTGCGCCGCTCGATATTTGGCACCTCCGAACAAAGCTGTATTGCATTTTGAGTTGAGTCTTTGAAACCATTAGCTTTTAGGGGGGTAGTAAGGCATGAACAGAACATTTCCATACTGTTTCTTTAGGTATGAATGGAACACTGTTCAAGTATCTTGTATTGAACAACACCGCTTCTCTTTCAGTTTCATACCACCGTTTCCGATCGAAATATCAAACAGCGAAACTGCGATCAAAACATGTTGTGGTCAGCACATATCTTGTGCTTTATGCGCAAAAATGATTGCGCAGTAGTTTATTATTTTAAGAAAAATGGCGCCCGGAACTACGAACCAGGTAAATTTGAAATGAAAAATTGTTTTTTTAATTTAAACGTGAACTTTTCTTCAGTGAATTCTTACTTAATACCGTTAAAATTTTCATTTAATTTTGTTCTTAGAGTCTTATTGCCTATGTGTTTGAAAGAAAAGCGAGAAAACGTTTTGGTTTCATAGTTATTTACCGTGTTGCTAAGCAGTTGCTTGAGTTAAGTACATTCCGTTCGTTTTGTTTTAAATTATTTGCCGATAATAAAAATGAACCTACAATTTTTTTAACTTGCTAACACTGTTTAAGAAAATATTAAGATATATAGTTCTGTGACATCTAGTCTTTGATCATAAAGTTTATTTTCGTTTAACATTAAGTTTGTAAGCGAGTAAGAATTTGAGAATTAAAGAATTATTTGTATTAAAGACAAAACTACTAACATATACTGTGTTTTATTTTTCATTTTCTTATCAAGGAAATTACAGAAAATCAACAGAGCAATACGATTTTATTCAATGCTTCTAAAGGAGAATTATTTACACCAACAAATGGCTTCAAGTCTCTTGTGAGAAAACTGAGGTCAAACTGGAAGATTTTGGTGTAAGTAGAAAACGGAAAAAAGGAGAATTTCTGTATTATTGTGTTTTTTACCTTATATAAATGCTTACGCACTTCAGCAAAAAACCATTCAATGATCATGAGCCAATGAACCAAAGTTCAGTCTTTGTAAAATTCCATAAAATTATTGAGTTTCTCTTCCGTAATCCTGCGCTGTACCCTATAGATATCTGTCAGTACTTTTAATATGCGTATATAATGAACTATGTCCCCATGTACTTAAATTTGCTGAGCACTATCTTATTTCAAATGATGCATGCATTGTACAAATAAACTGAAAGATTAAAGTTTGCTTAAATGCAGCAGATCCTTATTTATAAAATTCCTAAATTTCATAACTCTTGTCTTGCAAGTGGTGTCAGAGCGGCCATGTTGGTGCTCTTGAACAAAAGAATTTGAAGGAGTTCTTTTGTTTAGGAGCACCAACATGGCCACTTCCTCTTCTGTCTTTGGCTTCTCTAGGTAGTGTGTGCAAGTCAAGATTAAATAAAGCTTAGAGGTTTCTTAAACTACCCTCAACACTCTAATAAGCCCCCTGTCTAGAGCTTCAAATTTGAAATAAAGCTACCCCTCCCCCCTCTCTAATAATAAATAAGTACCCTGGTGGCTTATTAGAGGGTTTAAGGTAAAATTAGGCAGGCAAGAGTTAATCATTTGGTTGTCTCCAGCACCAGCATGATTGTGTTTGAGGCAATATTGTAAAAATGTTAAATAAATGTGATTTGTTTGTTGCAACTAATGTTGACAGAAGTAGTAAAATATGACTGTGTTTTCTGGACTATAACCCACAGGTTATCAGTTAATTTTACCTAGTAATTGAGAAGTTGCAGGTAATCTACTGGTATAGGTTATCTTTTAGGTTCTGCTGTTGATCTGGCTGTACAGTCAAGTACAGTGCTTGTAGTATTTTCAATAATAGATTAAACCTTAAATGTGGAAGAAGTGAATGTATAAGGATGTGGGTTATATGCCATCGCGGGTTATCTGTTGACTTTTGTTTCTCTCAGTCATAAAAATGTGAAGATGCAGGCTGTTATCAGCTGATTTTGTTTCTCTTAGTCATAAAAATGTGGGGGTGCAGGTTACAATCCAGGAAATACAGTAAGAACTGTTGCATATTTGATTATTTCTAACTTCTACCAAAAGGAACAAAGATGAGATAACCATAGACAGGATAGCCACAGCCAAGTTGTTTGTTTTTGGCGGTCCAAGGAGAAAGTTTACTGCAACAGAGGTACAGTACAGTCTCAGGTTATTCTTGCACTAGCTATTAATGCAAAGAGGGAACTGCAGACTTACTGCTATCGTTGTAATTATTATGCCTTGTAGACTTCTCGGTAGGGAGTTTCGAAGGTTACTCTTAATGAACAAGAGACTTGAACTGTGCATATGTACTTGTAAACCTGTCCAGTATTTTTGATTATCGATTGTTATCATTTTTTTTGTTTTAGTAAATTTTTCAAGTAAGTAAGGGACACTCACAATGCTTTTTGCAATAAATAAGCTTTATTATTTATTTATTACCTTCACCATTAGACTAGAAAGTCTAAGTGTTGCTTCATTTATGAGACCCCCTTATTGATAAATTGAAAGATTGCTACAGTATAACTTAAAAATGATATTGAAAATAGAAAACCACTGCTAATACCTAGCCGAATTGTCAACTTACACTATAAAAAACTTTCAACTTAAGATTTACAACTATCAGACAACAACTACCCCTTCATAATATAACTTAAGCAAAACTACTCCTTTGGATCGATATCATAACCTAAATAGCAAAACAAAAATCTTGGAGTAGAAAATAATAGCTAGTTATGGTCTAGTCTCCTTTTAAGGTTTGTGACAACTCAAACTTTAATTTCTGATCTCATGTTCTAGATAAAAATGTTGTTTCTCTGATTACCTTTTGTAATCCAGTATCCGAGAAGTATTTATATACAGGGCCTCTGATAGGGTGCGATAAAAAATCAGAAATTGTGCGATATTTTCAGGGTAGATTGTGCGATAAGAAAGGACTATTATGCGATAAGTTATGCAAATTAATATAAACGACACTGGATAAGGAAATAACCCAATTTGGAGCATGTAAAGTTTAAAAACAAGCATTAGTTCGACAGCTTTCATGGCAAAGCACTCATGCGGATAATTTCAAATTGAGACATTTTTTACCGCACATCTAAACATTTTCATAAACAAAAAGGAATTGCTTACAATCTAGACCTATTTATGAATTAGGCGATTTTTTTATGAATTGTACGATCGGATGCGATTTGAGGTCAATTGTGCGAAATCAGAGGCCCTGTATATAATAACCTTTTTGATCAATAATTAGTCTTCTCATATTTTGTGGTCAATGGCAAGTTTTCAAAGTTTAAGTTACAACTACAGACTGTTAAACCTTTTTCCTGCTTTGATCTTGTATTCTTATGCTGTTTTTTTCTGTACTGACCAAGATTTGAACTATTGCCTACTTTATCTCAATTTGACCACACAATCCATGCAATCATTACCAGCAAATATTTCAAGGTATGTCAAGATTTTAGTCTTAGACTGAAAGAATGAGAGAAGTAAACTGGTATACTTGACTTGTTTGAAAAAAATCAACTAGTTATTAGCATGTGTGAGATCTATATCTAAGGTACTAAAATTCACATTACACAAAATCTAACCTGATTTGTTGTTGCTTGGAAACAGTTTGATGCCATCAAGCAGTACCTGGAGAGAGGAGGTAGTCTACTTGTTCTCATGGGTGAAGGAGGTGAAACAAGATTTGACACAAATATCAACTTTTTATTGGAAGACTATGGTATAATGGTTAATAGTGGTAAGTAAATATTGGTCATGATGTGTAGCTAGGTTTTGGTCCAAGTGCAGCTCTGTTAGGGAAGTGCCAAAGTACGTACAGTACATATTGAATAATTTTCAGTTGTGTTTTTCAGGAAGTGTGACTTGACTGTTTGCAAGGTCTTAAAAATAGAAAAGTTTGACTCTGGTTTTTCATCAAGTTAAAGCTTAAGATTTTAGCACTTCAGTCTTGACTGTGGCCTTGTCATCAAGCCCATAACAATGACATTTTCCTTATATTACAGTAATTAACTTTAGTTAGCTAATGATAACAGTAAATGAAAAAAAACAACAGCTTTAAGTTAGTTTGTTGTATCTCATAAGGCCTTCTGTGATACTTAAGTCTGTCAGAGTAACTTTCATGTCAATGAGATTTTATCTGGAGTTCATCTCACGTCTCTGCATTAATACACCACCAGAAAAATGCCAAGTCAGAATGAGTCACACCAATCAGAGTGAAATTAAGTGTATTCTTGGTTAAAACAATATCTTGCCCTAGTCAGAATAAAAAAAGACCAAACCATTATTTGGAGTTTTTCAACATCAATTAGTCACCAGGCCTGTAAGTTGTTTAGGGATCAAATTGATCAAAATTACATGCAGTATGCAGTATTAAAATTTCATCAAGAATATTTCTTATAAAATCAAACACTTGAGCAGTTATATATACATTAATTTGTAGATTTGTCTATCAATGAAAACTGAAATGATCTTTTTTTTCCTCCAGACTCAGTTGTAAGAACTGTCTACTACAAATATTTTCACCCCAAAGAAACACTCATTTCCAATGGAGTACTGAATCGGTAAATATATTATATAACTCATATATATATAATTATATACTATACAATTTTTAATTTGTTATTATAATTATGATAATGACAATGGAAATGATAGTTAATGATTTAATAATAATTAATAATAATAATAATGATGGTGATGTAATAATGATGATGATGATAATGACAATGACAACTACAATGATAATCGTGATATATAATGATCATGATAATTTAATAACAATAATAATCATAGTAATGATAATGATAATAACAAAAATTGGTTTTGAATGTTAAATTACTGATTATCTGTATATGATTAATTTTTAAAAATTACTACTGACAGGGAAATAAATAGAGTAGCAGGGAAGATGATACCAGGCTCAGATTCTGACTCTACAGATCTTGGACAGTGAGTATATATTAATTTTTTTTTTTAATTATTTATTTATTGATTTAAGCTTCTGAATGCACTCTCAATAAATTATGTATGCAGTATTTGTTGACTTGTAAATAATATTTTATAAATATTTAACCTGAAGGCACAAAAATAATTTTTTTATTTAACTGACCTATGAGAAATTGTTATGTGGAAGTTGTTAATGAGTTTTTAAAGATTACAATGAGTAGTAAGAGCTCATTGGCAGTTAAGACAAAACCTTCAACTAGTTATAATAAAAAGGAATGCTAAATAATTAGAGTTCTTCAAGGTTTGCACATGGGACAATCAAGGCCTTGCTAATAGTTTTTCATTGTGGTCATATGTAGCTATCTAATTTCTTATTTACAAATTATCGAATGGACAGTAAAACTTGAACATTCAGTGTTTCAAATTTTTCTCTCCACAGATCTTTAACATTTGTTTATCCCTATGGTGCAACTTTGAATGTCATGAAACCAGCTGTGTCTGTCCTTTCAACTGGCAGTGTCTCTTTGCCTCTTAACAGACCCATCTGTGCTTTCCACTCATCCAAGGTATAAAACCATTCTTAAGGTCGAGTAGTCCTTATTAGGAAGTTGAACTTACAGTGATTCACTCAAAACAGACAGTTTCAGTCATCAGTAGATTTATGAAAAAACGATATTTGATGCATTTTTTTCATAACATGTTGCTGAATCAAATGCCCTATTCTTTCTGTCCCCCTTGGCAATGATTCACCTTGACTCGGTATTTGGTGTACCAAAATGGCAGTGATTTTCATTGTTTTTAAAGATTGGTAAAATACTTGCGTTTTGTTCAAATCAAAATTTTTTTGTGAAATGTGCATTTTTAAGATACATACTCTTAGATAAGAAAACAGTAAACACAAGTTTATAGGCACTTTAATTTTTGGCAACCACATCCAAACTGTTTTAATTGTTGAATTGTGATTACCCAGTCACTGATTTTGTTTGACCACGGATAAATACTTACAGACTGTTCAATTTAATTAGTATTCCAAAGGTAAAATGGTAGTGCTTGGTTCTTCGCACATGTTTAGTGACCAGTACATTGATAAAGAAGAGAATGCCAAAGTTCAGGTTAGTAGAATGTCTATCCTGGATCATGAGTTCCATGGGTAGCTAGTAGAGATGTGAATATGAGTATTGTCTTGATGGTTATGTTCATTTTTTTTTTATTTAACTTGTGAAGAGGGAGACTTGAAAGGGAACACATGTACAGGGGCTACAAAGAAATGCTGTTCAAAACATAAAAAAATTATTTAACTATGTTTTAGAATTGAAAGTACTGGCCCAACAAGTTTAATGGTGCAGCATGTTTTAGTTTCTGACCAGTTTCTCTTTATAAAATGAAAATTTTAACACAATTTATTTACTGTATACAGTTAGGTAATAGAAGTCAGACATATTTTTATTGTTTAGCTGAATACAGGTCACCACAGCAGCTGCATAATCCACTTCTCTTAAATACAAAACAATGGCTAACTATTTGACTGTGTGGTTGTTATTAATAGGATGTTTTGTTCACCTGGTTAACAACTAACGAGATACAGTTAAACAGCATTGATGCAGAAGACCCAGAGGTATGTTAAAACATAGTCATGTTCTGAGGAAGGCTCTAACAAGTCCTATTTAGTGTTAAAATAATAATTACCTTATGAATAACAGCTGTAACATTTGATGACCTTTTAGTTGCTTTGAAATTGTGAAAGTATAATAATAATATATAAATTTTCAATTAAAATAATAACAAATTCCAAGAGTTTATGACATGCTGTTTACTGTTACCCCAAAGTACAGATAGCTTAAGTTTGAAGTTTCCGTAGTTGTGTAATCCTGACTCCCTTCTCTTTTAAAGAATCCAAACTTGCAAGACAATGCTTGCAACCGATTGTAAAAAGGAACAGTTTCAGCCCTAAGTATGTCAAATGGCATATTGCTAAATTCTTAAGTCTATATAAAGTTCAAAGTGTTTCATATTTTTTTAAAGTTTATTTATATTTCTAGGTGATACATAACAATAGATCTGTTGTTGCTTTATTTACTTTTACTTTTATTTCTCAATCTTTAGATATCAGACTATCATTTTATTCCTGATACCCCCAAACTGGCAGATCGAGCTCGAGTTTGTCTACAAGAAGGAGATGAGGTACATTGTAAAACTACTTGCTTTGTGAACTGAAATGTTTCTTTACCAAGTTTAAATGATTTCATTTTATTGAGGGCCACAAGTTTATCAGTCCTACTGTCATAAGTACCCTCTTACAATAAAGTTGATTGTCATTGTTATTATTATTGTTGTATTATTATTATTATTATTATTATTATTATCATTATTATCAAAATCAGTATTGGCAACCAAAAAAAGTATTTCCAGACTGTATCACGATGTGTTCAGTAGGAAGAAAACAATTTTTCTAATTTTTGGTTGTATTAGTTTAAACCTAGCACCCCAGCCAAACCCCCCCCCCTCTAAGTTTTTGCTTCCACCCCATTTAACAGGCAGCCAAAAAAGTAAATCTAGCCAAAACCCAACAAGAATGCTTGCTATGCGTGCTAGTGGGAAACAAAACAGCTATTGTTAAGAACATTGACACAGAAAACTGTTCTTGTCAGACTAATTTAAGTGTAAAATAGAGGATCAGTTTTTGATAGAGTTAACCTTATGTCAAACGTAGCTTGTAGTAAATGTATTAAAACTGTAACAATAATTGTTGTTTAGATTCCAGCAGATTTTTCTAAACTGTTTGACGAGGGCCTATTTAAGCTCAACACATCCACCCTACCAAGTGTGATCAAGTAAGTGGGTTGTACCATCTTGTCCTTTTAACAACACAAACAGTTAAGACATTTTAACACTTGCATTATTTGTTTGCTCTTAGTCTACTACATTAATGATTGTATTATGATGATTGTCAGTTGTAACGTTTTAAAATAAAATGTGTTTCCTGTTGTTCTGAAACGTTTCGCCTTTCTCATTTCAATTGCCTCATTTTTCTAATCAAAAGCTTACTAATTTTTGTTTATAAAATTTTAACTTTACCTTTTTTTATTTTGCAACATTTTTTTCTGTACCATTTTAAAGAGTGCCCTATGATAGAACTTTGTCATAAATGGTGGTGATTGTCTCTATAAGTTATTACTTAGCTCTCCCCAAAGCCTTGTTCTTGAGTTGAACCTTCAAGTGAATACAGCATGTTACCAAAATTGGGGCTAGTAGGGCTTAATTGACTGCAAGCAAAAGAATTTTAAAGTCCCTGCAATTTGTGAGCAAGTTCTATAATGGTGCTTAATTAAGTGTTTTTAAAAGTTTGACTTACCAATGATTTGTTTTGCTTTCAAGAATCATGCCTTCAAAAAGTTTCAAGTGTACCAAAGACTCAAAGCAACTTTTTGTTTGTTTTCGCTCCCTATCTCTGCTTTTCAAACAGTTAATCAAAAGAGACACGTGTTTCAAATTCTTAAAGATTAAGGTTTAGAGTTTGTTGCATCATTAGCCGTTTAGCATACCAGAGCTATTTTCCCAGACTTTTTAGTATGGGAAAGTTTACTATGTGAAACTTACTATTTGTTTTCAGAAAGTTTTATCTAAATTATAGATAAAGCTTTTTGAAAAAATATATTGTTTCTTGAATAATTACAAGTATTGGATGACAAATATACATTACTTGGATGTTTGGATATGCAGATTTCATCTTCTTATATTGAAAACCACTCCCTTGCTAGCAGCCTGCTAACCATCTTTGACACTAGAATGTAAACTTTGAATCACCATGTACTAATGTGACAAAATCCTGTTACTTTGCAGAGCATTTGAAGAGCTGAGAGTAAAACATGAGCAGTTGCAGCTGATAACCCCTCAGTTCGAGACTCCCCTGCCTCCGCTCCAGCCTGCTGTGAGTAACATCCGTAGAAACAGTCACTATTCATATGCACTAGTTATTATAATGAATAACCTATAAAGTTTTAGACAGATAACCCAAGCACCCTATTCGCATTCCTCCCCAGCCTCCTCTCCATCCTGCAATAAGTATTACTAACAAGCTCAGAGCCTGCATCCCAATATTCAATGTATTGTGGCTCATAGGGTCGGCGCTTATCTCCGGTTTCTGTAGTGCTAAGCGGGGGAGAGTCTTTGACTCCCCCTGGACAGGACACTAATCTATCGCACGTTAGTCCTCATGCCAGCAGAACTGGTACTCATTTATAAAGCTGAGTCGACAAGAACAAAGTCAGATAAAGTGTCTTGTTCAAGGACACAACAGTGGTATGACCGGGGCTCGACCTCGCTACCCGAGCTGAACAATCTGACCGCTTGGTTACCGCGCCGCCAACCACTGTAATGGCATCATTATCGTTGTGTCGGCCAAGGGACCTCAAGTTGCTGCTACTGACACTGCTCGCAAACCCGTGCTGGATCTCTCTCACTCCAGAGTGTTAATCCATATGTGAACAATTTATCTGCAGGTTTTCCCGCCAAATTTTAGGGAGCTACCACCGCCAGCTTTGGACCTGTTTGATCTGGATGAATGTTTCTCGTCGGAAAAAGTGCGGTTGGCACAGATCACTAATAAATGTAAGTTTGATGTTAGTGACTTCAAAGCGAGTCGTGTTAGGCTGACGATACTAGTTTTAAAGCTTTGGTGTGTATAAGACATGATATGTATATTATAGATTGTTAAAACATAAAACTTCTGATGAAGGCTTTCGCTAGAGAAGCCGAAATGTTTATGCTTTAAAATATTTTTAACGCGTGAAAACCGTAAAACTTTTAGATTTTAACAACCCCTTTTTTTTCACGTTAGCGACTGTAGATTGGTCCAAGTACAAATAAGATATTTTTTTTGAAGTTCATTTTGTTGTATTTCTTTTGTTTTCGTAGCCGATTGTGATATGTTGCTCCGTAAAGAGTTTCTTAAAAAGCTTCGCGCATAGTCTTTGCCACAACTAACATAACTGGTTATTCTAGAACGCACTCCCTAGAGACGCCAAAGACAATAGACGAATCGTGCGGCCATGTTGAGGCCCTAAACAAAAGAACTCAACCAGATTCAAATATTCAAGGGCACAAACATGGCCGCTATGACGTCACTGGCAAGTCAAGAATACATAGCTGTATCTCTGCTTGGGAGGATAATACTAAACGCTTTGCTTGTCCGTCGATAGGCACTGATGACGACCTGGAGTACTACGTGCGAGAGTGTGGCGACATACTGGGTGTCACGGGCAAACTGCCGGCTGACTGTCGCGACGCCAAACACATACTGGACCACATCTTTGCTCAAGTTGTTGAATTTAAGAAGTTAAACCAGGTGTGCTTTGAATGAATCATTTTAGTGCGCGTTATAATCAAGAACAAAAGATGGCACTAGGTGGCAGGGTATTGTGCAGTTGCTCTTTCGAAGACCGATTAGCCCTAACTACAACCTCGTTCTCTCATACCGGGCCTTCGGAGCGAGAAAAAGGCGGGTATGAGAGAACTCTGGGAACGAGATTGCCTTAACCATTCTTACAAACGAGAAACTGACTTTGCTCAGGGCTCAAAATAACGTTTGGAAAATATGCTTTATTTTGTAGGTTGCTCAATGATGACCATAGTTTTGGCCGACTGTTACTGTCATGAACAGATTGTACATAGCATTGCGCAAGAAAATACAAATTAATGACTTCTCATCTCTCAATTGCAGTCATTTTAGGAGGGTGAAATCGGGTTTATATCTGATCTCACAAACAGATATCCATTTTCTGATTCCATCTTTATAGAATTACCTCATTTTAAATTGAAAAAAAAATTCACTGGAAAAACTGCAAATTTGCTGGTGCAGCTATTTTGAACCCTTGGAAAATGGCTTGGTAATTTGTTCACTTATACATTTACGTTATGTATGTTCATACATAGCTACACACACACATGATGTATAAGGTATTGTGTATCGTATCGTGAGAGAGTCGTCGCCGCTGATTGAGGTTTCTTTTGGTGTTTTTATTTCCAGGAATCTGATGGCGAACCTTTTGTCCCTTCTGCTTCTGTACCCAACAACGACGTGCTACAGATATAGTGGCCGTTTATCGGCACAACTCAGTCCTCCTTGACAAAGTTTCTTACAAAGAAGACATTTCAAGATATTATTGTGGGTTTAGTAGTTTCACGTTACCATATAATTTAGGCAGCCTTTCTCCGGTTAGCCGGCGTCGCAGCCGATTTTTAGGGGAGGCGCAAAGTGTCAATCGAGCGGACCGCCATGTTGAACACGCGAGCAAAAGAAGGACCTGGGGAGAGGAAGGAGAGAAACAGGATTTTTCTTCACCCGTGCGTTTGAGTCCCAAGGTGGCTGGCTCGATCATTTGGTCTGCCCAAAAAACAGCCGCTTCGCAGGCTACCTTTCGTTGTCAGCTGTTGCAGTGACGATTTTAAGTACTGTTGTCCATCAGAAACTTGATGAAAAACTAAAAACTTCGGTTTTCGAGTTTGTGAAAGGAGAATCACGGGAACAATAACACAAATGGACAATCAAATACTTGCAAGCCAGGGCGTGGTTCAAAGGTGCTGCGGGTTCGAGTTAGCGTTAGTCAGTGTATTAGCTTACGAACGCTTCTCCATACATCGACGGACTGGCCAACAATCAAGTCTTGGACCTAGCGCTAGTTTCAACGCAGAATCTACAATCATTCACGAAGCTTGTCTGGACAAAACGGTAACGTTTTTAAAGAGAGTTTGTCGCTGAACTAACATCATGAGTTAAGGTGAAACGACGCCAGTAAACTAAGTTTACTTGGCTCTATTAAATAAAGACGTGCTTTTTGTTTTCAAATCGAGCGCCGCAAACTTTTGTACATATAAGTGAACATTTTGGAACTCGCTAAAAGCGGTACGCACTCGCTGTTTGGAGCCGGATGCATTCGAGTAACTAGTTTGTGTGTTCTTATCAGTTTATAGAGTCCTTGCCAGGTTGTTTTGTAAATAATAACATTTCATCAGGTCTGTGTATTAACAGCTTTTGCTTTATTAAGGCGGGACTTTGTGTTGATACCTAAACGACGTGCATGATTGGATACCAAATTTTTCTTTATTAAGGTGGGACTTTGTATTGATACCTAAACGACGTGCATGAATGGATATCACTGTGCACTATGCCTTTGCATGTCACATATAAACTTTATTCGCAGTAATTCCTCATGCACGACCGTTCAAGAAAAAAAGTTCCAATTTATAATTTGTAAATAACATAATTTATTTCAGTAGGTATGATTCCACAAAATCGCGTTGATAATATTTCGCACAGTCACTCGTACAGAGTGAATGGCTTTTTCTAGTTTATACTAACGCTTTTTAATGTGAAATAAAATTGACGATTGGTGCTCGAAATGGGAACAAAGTATAACTACTTGCTAATATCTGTTGAACAAGGAGCAAATCCCTTTTGCTGCATGCTAAGTGCAGTGTTGTGCTCCTGTCGTAGCCGTAGGGCCCCTCGACAAAGAGGCTTCTAGCAATATTTTGCGTTTAATATTAAGCTAAAACGCTTAGTTGGAAGGTGTAGTCGCTTTAACTTTTAGAACTCCGTTCATATGTAATATAATTATGAAAGTAAAGGCGTCGTGGGGCAGAAATTTGCGTCTTGAAGCTTCTGTAGAGTTTACAAAGAAGAACAAGACTTGGAGGAAATTGAGCAAGTTAAAGAAAAGTAATTCTTTAGCTGTGTCAACTTTTATAATTGCATGCTTAAGATTTAAATTCAGCATGTTATCTCAGTCTTTATAGAAAGACTTTAGGGAGAATTGATACTTCCAGCAGAATAAACAGACTTCTCGGTGAAACCCTTGAACTTTTGAAACCCCCGAATCTTGGAACATTTGAAGTTTTGAACGCTTTGGTCCTTTGAAGTTCCCAAATTTCCTACCAGCGCAGTTTGCCTCAGTCAAAGTTTTGGAGGAGAACTGAAACTCAGCCTTGTACAAGCCGACAGAAAGGGCCTGGAGGATTTGGAGCAACGACGAAAACACCTCTGGTTTCCCTTTTTCGACTAGTACTGTCTGTGGCACGCTGACTATATGTTTTTTCGGAGTTACGTTTAAAGTAAAAGTTTTGCTAATGCAAGAATATATACAGTAATAGAGCAAGATTTAATCGACGTATTTGGCACATTTTTAGGATGAATCAGGAAAAGAGAAAACCAGCGCTTGAAGACTTTTAAATTTCGTCGACTGGTTGACGGCGAACACAGAACTTTGCGACATTTGCCGCCGTAAGTTTTGCTCGTTACCAAGCCCCCACCATCGAAGGCTCGGCAAGCCGGGAAAAGCAACATTTGGAGAAAATGGAATTCCTAATAAAAATCACTATTCTGTTTTGAAATCTCTTTCAGAAGTAAAATTTCAGTTTAGGGCATTTGCAGTTCGCTGGTGGTCAGTTGTTTGAAAAAGATGCTGTTAAACTTGCCAAGCTTCATGTAACACCATGAACACAAGCGAGGAAAGTCAATTGAATTACCAGCGAAGTTGATAGAGAGAGAGTTTAACTGTGATCATTAGATTTATATTGCAACCTCGTTGCCAGGGCCCTTTCCTTTTAAAGGGCCCCGGGAACGAGGTTGATGCTTACCTGATGTCATGGCGGCCGTGTTGGTGCCTTGAATTTTGATATTTTTGTGACGAAAGGCCTTATGGGGCCTCTCGTCACTATATCATCGGTTTGAATGAGTGAGTTGTAACCATTCCAATTAAAGTAGGCGTTTCTAGCAGTTATTCAAACATGTGACCGTCGTCAAGGAGATCTCGCTGGCTAAGAGAACGAAGGCTCGGGTTACGAATTGGATTGGATTTTATTTAACTTTTTCTTCTGAAACCATAGTTCACTATGCTAAAACGAATACTAAAGTCGCTACTCATAAAAAAAATTTGCATTTTCATTCTCTTAACTTAAATTACCGTTGTTATGCATTCCGCCTTGAGTCACATGCAGTCTTTGACTGTCTATTTTCTTTTATGTCGGACACCAAAATGGTCGCTTAGTCTTGGGGATTGCGTGAAAACTAAGAATAGAACCTTAAGTATGAAAGCATAGAAAGCCTAGTAAGTATTTATTTCCGGATCTTAAAACCACCCAGCTTGATTTAAGAAAGCTGTGTCTGTTTCCCTGTGTTTGAAGGACAATCAACAGGGGAAATATGCCGAACGTTGAGCACGCCTTTTGTTTCTTCCCGGCCAGTTTTCAATGGCACTTGAGGCTGCCTCCCACATGAGGAAACATCTGGTCTGGTTTAAGTTATTCAGTTCCAAATGCGTTAACAAACTAGAGTAGAGTTAATTTTCCTCTTTAAAAATCAGTTTTTTTTTATAAGTCCTTCTTTTCTCAGTACAAAGTGTCTTGCTTTGGATGTGATATGCATGTCAGAAGAAGTATGGACATTTTTTGCTTTTAAACGAACCATCTTGCGTCCTTTTCGCTACACTCTTTTTTATAAGAACTGCCAATTTTGGCTCGAGGATGAACTAAATGTTCCTTATTATTTCTGCCTCTAAAGTTCTTTTAAGAACATTTTGAAAAATTTTCTTAAAATTAACATTGAGTGTGCGCTTCTTATTTTCCATTCGTCCAAATCAACCGGAAGCGCAAATTGCCGATTGAATTGTCGCTACCTTTGCTTGAGAAAGAAAGACGATAAAAAAGAGAAAATATTTTAAACAATTTTGTACAAATTTCGCGTTTCTTCAGCCTCGGTATGTTCTTAGAATGTTCCTAACTATTGAGCACTTTTTATCCTCGTGTCCTTATAAAAAGGTTTTACATAAGAAAGAGTGTTGAAAATTGAAAGAGCTGACATTTCGAACAAGACCCATTCATCGGAGCGATCAAGGCATCCTTTTGACCGCCCTGGAGCGATTTGGCTGTGCAGAACTCCTAATTGAGGTAAGTGCTCAAAATATGGTAAAGCCGTGTTTTCAAAGAAAAAACACTTAAAAAATGATTGTGGTTTTGTTAAGTGTACAGGGTTGCCTGAAAACAGTAAAAATAAAATACCGTGTGGTGAACAAGAACATTACAAAGTTACCTTTTAGAACATTTGGGGCTGAATTTTCCTTCGTTTAAAATTATCCAACCAAATTAAAGCCCGATGATCACTCGCTTGCTAGCGTGACAATTAAATCCACAAAGGTCGCACGCAACATGTCACGGAATCGTCACAAATAGTAAAAAATAATAAAAACTTTAGTATGAATATCATTTCCGGCGTCGCTTAAAAATTCTGGTAAGTTGCCGCCTATTAAAACCACAGAATCAGGGTAACTTTTAGAAAAGAAAAATCGCGGTTTCTTTGGTAGGTATTGTGTGCCTGTGCTGTGCTAATATTATAATGTACACAGTACGAGCAGTGTTATGGTCGCGCCAAGAGGTCTCGTTACGCGAGCTGTCGCCTCTTAGTACTATAATTATTTTTAAAAGAAAATTGTTTTTAAAAGGGACAATTATTTGTTACTTATATTTTGTGGACAAGCTTTACCATGCCGTATATACATGGGCAAGCTAATGTGTCCGATTATCATTTCAGATAAACTTTTTCATGATCAAGGCGTTTTAAATAAAGGCGTTTCTCACCCTGTTATCGTTGAAAAAACTTCTTTGAAAATTCTCCAGGAAATGCGTGGATGCCACACCTGTGGAATGAACGATTGAAATCCCGCAAAGCGATTCAAAAACACATTGCACAGGACGTAAGCAAGCCGTACATGAAAATGGTTACCACAATGTTCTAATTGTTCAAGAGCGTTGATGACTGACAGCTGGCTTATCACCCCGGCTGCCTATGAAACCCGAAACCACTGCAAAGAAAGAAATATTACCTCGTATACGATCAAACACGACTACATTACCACGAGAAGAAAATGCCGTCCTCGGCAATCTCCTGTCCAACTTTGTCGTTTGCAGAGAAAAGTGTTTATTTACTTTTTGTTTTGGTGTTTTTCTATTTACCAAGGAACTGTTTTGCTTGCCCAGAAAGTTGTCTGTGCTACCGAGCTGAAACGGGTCCGACAGTGAGATGCAACCATCAGAACCTTGAGAATATTCCCGTTGTACCACGGTCAACAGTCGTTCTGTAAGTGAACATAATTCCTTTACTATTTCTTTAAAGAAGAATTAGATAAAGAGATGTTTTGATTTGACAACCGTCAGCTAGAATGTCGTTTTTTAGTGGTGCGCGCGGTTTCGCGCTCATTCTCGACCGTGCTTATGACTGAAGAAACTCCAGCACCACGAAGTATAATCACACAGCGCTCTTATTCAGTCAAGTGAAATAAACACATAACTAAAAGGTAAAATGCTTTCAAAACAGGATAACCGAGTATCTCAAGACACTGTTAAATGTTTTGGTCAACAAGATGAAAGTCATGCCCCTTGTTTCATTTTGGCATGTGGTAGAACATCGATTCAACACGACCGGGCTTGTTTGAAAATCTCCTTCAAAACAATGTCATAACTGTCTTGCATTGGGTCACTGGTTATCTAGTTCTGAGATAAAATCAATTAGAATAAAGAAAATTGTATCGGGTTTTGGCGTGGGCTGAATGGTCTGAATTCGTTCGAGTGATATGCGGTGTTGGCAAGTTTCCTCCGTGTTCGACATTGAAAAATATTCATGCAATTTTAAAGTTGATATTCTGCAGTATATTCTGGAAAAGCTAAGTAATACTAATAAGCAGGATTATCATTTACATTACAAGCATCGACAACCACATTTGGTAATATTTTATACTTTTCATATTTTATTTTAAGAATTCAGCATTTTAGGATAAAAAAAGGCAACGTTTGACGTGTAACTCCGGTTTGACTCTTCGGAGAAGCCGCAACGTCTTCCTGACTTCGGACAAGTCACAAAACAATAATCATAAGTTGTCCGGCGAGCTACCTGTGTGAGGATTAAGTCGAATAAAAAAGTTTAAGGCTTGTCTCTCGCTTGTGGCTGATTGTAGTCTGAGCTTATTACCAAGCCTTCGTGGTTGGGCAAGAGCAATTTCAGTTCCTCCAGGGCGAAGGGGGGTTGGGACGGGAAAAGCTCCTACAAATATAAACCTATTGTTATTAACTCAAAAAAGAAATCCTTGCGGTTGCCATATACCGTTTTTTTTTTATCTTATTGTCCCATCGGTTCGATATTTGAGTAGTAGGTTGGACCATCGTAATTTTTAGCGGTTAAAATAGTCAGTCCGGTATTGATTGTATATGTTGTAATTGTTTAAGTAAATTCTTCGTTAAACCAAGAGCCTTATATTTTTAGGGTTTAAAAACGTGAAGCTATTAGACTGCTTGCGGTCCCGTTTTTAGCAAACGTGCGTACTAAACTGACAAGAAGTTAAGGCAAAGTCCTTTGGCGAACGTCCAATAACGTGTGTGCCTTTATTTACTGCATATCACGTCCAGCGCATGCGCAACACGAGCATTGTGCCGACCCGCTAGCTATCCGGGGAAACGTGACAATTTTCATTTAGTATTTTAAACTAAGAGGAATCTTTTACAATAAAAATTTTTTATGCCTTGGAATGTTTTAAGGTATTTTGGCCTTTGGACTTTTCCGACAGTTTTATATTCCTACGTTTTCAACCCCGAAGACCCCCTCCCCCCTCCCCCCTCCGGGCCCGAAGGCAGCAAAGCAAATGACGGCGGAACGCTCGAGCTTCTAATGAATGAAAGTTGTTTCTTTGTCAGAGTAAGTAGAAAATAATATCATCTTGGTATTTCATCCAGGACTGAAATGCATAGCAATAACTTCAGGTTTTGAAAGTGATTTCCGGTGTTTTAACCGATCAACCAGTTTTGGATCGAAGTGACGAGTAATTCTGTCAGTTGCTTTTTCAAATTCAAATCAATCTTGACTTACATGCGTATTTAGTTGGTCAATCAGTAAACTCTGAAATGAACTCCGACCGCAAAAGCTAAATTATAAAAACCGAAACAACGGTAACTACCATTCAATCTGATTCTAGCTTTTAAAAAAAAACGTAAATTTAAAAACAACTTTTAGGCACCACTTTTAGAAAAATATACGTTGAAAAAAAAATCGGCGCATGTTGTCTTTAAAACGATTTATTTAATTGTTACTGGATTAGATTGTGTTGAAGGTACGTTTTCATCGGCTGATTTAATTTTCGGATTTATAACACCCTCGGGCCAGTTTCGCAAAGCCTTGCATCTTCAAAAGCATATTTACTCTTATCCTACTAAAACTGGTTTCAACAAAAATTAAAAATGGTTAAATGTGTTCTTTTTAAAACCACTGCTTGAAAACGTACAAAGTGGCCATTCATTTTCTTTGTCTTCACAAGTAGATTCGAAAACTGAGCTTTTTTTCTCAAGTTTTAAATTTTGTTTTGACTTTGATGTTGAAAAAAACTTAGCAGGATAAGGATTAATCAATATTTAACAAGGAAGATATAAACGAGAAAGAAGTCACCATAAACCACGGTTTTCAGTGCTAGACCTGCCCGGGCCCACCCCACACAAGTTGTTTGTTGTACAATATTAGAACAGCCGAGAAGTGGCTGCAGTATTAGTGAACACACGTGCACACCATAACTAGGGATGCGCAAAACTTAATAACCAAAACAGGCCCGAGGGTGGTATTGTTGTATATTCGAAAAATTAGCCGAGCTATGATTCGATGATAGTCCTGAAGACACGTTAATCCACTGTTAACTAAATAAAATCGATTTTAAGACAGCACTACCGCGACTGCTTTAAAAAACTTCCGCTATATTTTTTTCAAACTACTGGTGACCTAAAATTGGTTTTCTTAAAAAAATGACAATTCGGTTTAAGAGTTTCTGATCAGATCGATTAAGCTTAGAAATATAGTCGTATAAGTTGTTTTTTGATTGTTAGGATTGAATAAAAGTATGCTGTAACTTCGTTTTGAATTAATCACACTAACATCTGTTAAATGTAACACGCGCAGTATAAGTAAATAAGTAAGTTATTGTTGTTATTATTATTATTCTATTATTATTACCGTTGTTACTATCAATGCACATATAAAAATAACGCTGGGAGAAATTATATACTTGTAATGTTTACGAGGGTGGGTAGAGGACGGGGGGAGGGGTGGGGGTGATACTGACAGTGCATTGATATGCCTGTTGGACCGGCAAAGAAAATTAACCTTCAATTAAGATCAACTCATTTTAGCTCCTATCTATTAAGTAAAAAAGTGGCTAGTACTGAGCTCAAATCACGTCTTTCTTTAAAAACATTTCTTCTTTTTGAGGCAGCAAGGAAAAACGTCGCCTTGTTACAACACTAGTTTAGGTTCTCATTTTTGTATTTATTTGCAGAGATCTACGATTCAATAACATTTCGATAGTACGACTTGGGGATCTCCGTGGATCGAGACACTTAACAACTTTGTAAGTACTTCACTTCCGTAGCAAACTTGTAGCTTCCTTTAAGTTAAATTCTTCTCGAGCCTTAGTGGCTCGCCCGGCCCGCACTTATCTCCGTTTTCCGTAGAGCTAAGCGGATGGGGAGTCTTTGACTCCCCCTGAACAGGACACTAATCTATGGCAGGTTAGCTCCCAGCAGAACTGGTACTCATTTGTACAGTTGAGTCGAATGGAACAAGTCCGGTAAAGTGTTTCTCAAGGACACAACACAGTGATCTGACCGGGACACTATATCCGAAATATTCAGTTGAAGAATTGTTTAGTTCAAGAAATACTAGGATATTAGAAAGCTGTAATCTCAGGCAATGATTCAAGCAGTTAATTCGGGAATATGAGAAAATACGTGTCCGCGTGACTGTGTTCGTAATCAGATAAGAAAGGAGTGCTGTGACGTACAGGAGCGTAAACGAATTAATTTTATTACTCTAGAACTGTTCATGTACGGGATGGGCATAAGGAAAACTACATGTAACTCCTGTATGATTTAGTATATTGTAGTAGAAAACGATTGTAAAAGGAGAGATTGTCGGATATTGTCGAAAGTTGTCAGAGATTGATGAGAGGGCTCGTAAGGAAGTGAGTCGTACGAGTGTGTCGCGATTGACGAATACAAGAGTTAGAGATAGATTGAATTCGTGTTGGAGTTTAAATCAGCTAAGTACAGTGGAACCCCGGTTTAACGATATTCCCGGTATAACGATAAACATTCGTTTCTCCGGCAAAAGTTATAGTAAAATGTATGGGGCAGA